>JAWZYU010000442.1:0-136000 GCA_038380435.1 Ryuthela nishihirai | reverse complement strand
AAAATTAAGAACCAATGAACTTGGAAGAGCCGCCGTCCATCGGATGGAATGTTAAGACGTGATCAGGTTTCATCAGGTTATTCCCAGGCCCTACCTCGGTGAGAAAATTAAGAATCAATGAACTTGGAAGAGCCGCCGTCCATCGGATGGAATTGATCTCTATGTTGCGATCTTGTGCAACCACGGCAATTCCCGGTTCCGCCTGACAGCACTACCTGGTTTAAGAAAAGCCATGACTATCTAGAGCCGGGGGCAAGGAATACGCCCTATAGGCGCACCTCAACCCCGGCCTCACATGGCAGCAGTCCTATAGAAGGAAAGCTAACCACCGGAAGAAACCTAACTTTAATCTATTCCCCGGTTTGCAAATGTGCAAGGATATAAAGATCCAAGCTCGATCGGCACCCGGGGTGGAGACTCTTAGTAAGACCCAGACTTTTTGGACGGCTCGTGCCTACTAGGCAGGAGGAACCTTTCGACCGAGCCGTCGAACTGACCACCCAAGGTCCCTGAAAGGTGAGGTCTCCGACGCCGTCACCACCCAACCGGCAATCAAGCCGGCCAGCAGCGTCTTCAACCTCGGTTGGCCTTGGCCATGTCCAACCGGCGCCCAACCCGGTCGGCACAGCCTTCAGCCGGGTTGCTGGGCCCTAGGCCCCCCCCACCACGACAAGGTGGTCCCCTATCGGGGGGGCCATCGGATGGAATGTTAAGACGTGATCAGGTTTCACCAGGTTATTCCCAGGCCTTACCTCGGTGAGAAAATTAAGAACCAATGAACTTGGAAGAGCCGCCGTCCATCGGATGGAATGTTAAGACGTGATCAGGTTTCACCAGGTTATTCCCAGGCCCTACCTCGGTGAGAAAATTAAGAACCAATGAACTTGGAAGAGCCGCCGTCCATCGGATGGTATGTTAAGACGTGATCAGGTTTCATCAGGTTATTCCCAGGCCCTACCTCGGTGAGAAAATTAAGAACCAATGAACTTGGAAGAGCCGCCGTCCATCGGATGGAATGTTAAGACATGATCAGGTTTCACCAGGTTATCCCAGGCCCTACCTCGGTGAGAAAATTAAGAACCAATGAACTTGGAAGAGCCGCCGTCCATCGGATGGAATGTTAAGACGTGATCAGGTTTCATCAGGTTATTCCCAGGCCCTACCTCGGTGAGAAAATTAAGAACCAATGAACTTGGAAGAGCCGCCGTCCATCGGATGGAATGTTAAGACGTGATCAGGTTTCATCAGGTTATTCCCAGGCCCTACCTCGGTGAGAAAATTAAGAACCAATGAACTTGGAAGAGCCGCCGTCCATCGGATGGAATGTTAAGACGTGATCAGGTTTCATCAGGTTATTCCCAGGCCCTACCTCGGTGAGAAAATTAAGAACCAATGAACTTGGAAGAGCCGCCGTCCATCGGATGGAATGTTAAGACGTGATCAGGTTTCATCAGGTTATTCCCAGGCCCTACCTCGGTGAGAAAATTAAGAACCAATGAACTTGGAAGAGCCGCCGTCCATCGGATGGAATGTTAAGACGTGATCAGGTTTCATCAGGTTATTCCCAGGCCCTACCTCGGTGAGAAAATTAAGAACCAATGAACTTGGAAGAGCCGCCGTCCATCGGATGGAATGTTAAGACGTGATCAGGTTTCACCAGGTTATTCCCAGGCCCTACCTCGGTGAGAAAATTAAGGACCAATGAACTTGGAAGAGCCGCCGTCCATCGGATGGTATGTTAAGACGTGATCAGGTTTCATCAGGTTATTCCCAGGCCCTACCTCGGTGAGAAAATTAAGAACCAATGAACTTGGAAGAGCCGCCGTCCATCGGATGGAATGTTAAGACGTGATCAGGTTTCACCAGGTTATTCCCAGGCCCTACCTCGGTGAGAAAATTAAGAACCAATGAACTTGGAAGAGCCGCCGTCCATCGGATGGAATGTTAAGACGTGATCAGGTTTCACCAGGTTATTCCCAGGCCCTACCTCGGTGAGAAAATTAAGAACCAATGAACTTGGAAGAGCCGCCGTCCATCGGATGGTATGTTAAGACGTGATCAGGTTTCATCAGGTTATTCCCAGGCCCTACCTCGGTGAGAAAATTAAGAACCAATGAACTTGGAAGAGCCGCCGTCCATCGGATGGAATGTTAAGACATGATCAGGTTTCACCAGGTTATCCCAGGCCCTACCTCGGTGAGAAAATTAAGAACCAATGAACTTGGAAGAGCCGCCGTCCATCGGATGGAATGTTAAGACGTGATCAGGTTTCATCAGGTTATTCCCAGGCCCTACCTCGGTGAGAAAATTAAGAACCAATGAACTTGGAAGAGCCGCCGTCCATCGGATGGAATGTTAAGACGTGATCAGGTTTCACCAGGTTATTCCCAGGCCCTACCTCGGTGAGAAAATTAAGGACCAATGAACTTGGAAGAGCCGCCGTCCATCGGATGGTATGTTAAGACGTGATCAGGTTTCATCAGGTTATTCCCAGGCCCTACCTCGGTGAGAAAATTAAGAACCAATGAACTTGGAAGAGCCGCCGTCCATCGGATGGAATGTTAAGACGTGATCAGGTTTCACCAGGTTATTCCCAGGCCCTACCTCGGTGAGAAAATTAAGAACCAATGAACTTGGAAGAGCCGCCGTCCATCGGATGGAATGTTAAGACGTGATCAGGTTTCACCAGGTTATTCCCAGGCCCTACCTCGGTGAGAAAATTAAGAACCAATGAACTTGGAAGAGCCGCCGTCCATCGGATGGAATGTTAAGACGTGATCAGGTTTCATCAGGTTATTCCCAGGCCCTACCTCGGTGAGAAAATTAAGAACCAATGAACTTGGAAGAGCCGCCGTCCATCGGATGGAATGTTAAGACGTGATCAGGTTTCACCAGGTTATTCCCAGGCCCTACCTCGGTGAGAAAATTAAGAACCAATGAACTTGGAAGAGCAGCCGTCCATCGGATGGTATGTTAAGACGTGATCAGGTTTCATCAGGTTATTCCCAGGCCCTACCTCGGTGAGAAAATTAAGAACCAATGAACTTGGAAGAGCCGCCGTCCATCGGATGGAATGTTAAGACGTGATCAGGTTTCACCAGGTTATTCCCAGGCCCTTCCTCGGTGAGAAAATTAAGAACCAATGAACTTGGAAGAGCCGCCGTCCATCGGATGGTATGTTAAGACGTGATCAGGTTTCATCAGGTTATTCCCAGGCCCTACCTCGGTGAGAAAATTAAGAACCAATGAACTTGGAAGAGCCGCCGTCCATCGGATGGAATGTTAAGACGTGATCAGGTTTCACCAGGTTATTCCCAGGCCCTACCTCGGTGAGAAAATTAAGAACCAATGAACTTGGAAGAGCCGCCGTCCATCGGATGGTATGTTAAGACGTGATCAGGTTTCATCAGGTTATTCCCAGGCCCTACCTCGGTGAGAAAATTAAGAACCAATGAACTTGGAAGAGCCGCCGTCCATCGGATGGAATGTTAAGACGTGATCAGGTTTCACCAGGTTATTCCCAGGCCCTACCTCGGTGAGAAAATTAAGAACCAATGAACTTGGAAGAGCCGCCGTCCATCGGATGGTATGTTAAGACGTGATCAGGTTTCATCAGGTTATTCCCAGGCCCTACCTCGGTGAGAAAATTAAGAACCAATGAACTTGGAAGAGCCGCCGTCCATCGGATGGAATGTTAAGACGTGATCAGGTTTCACCAGGTTATTCCCAGGCCCTACCTCGGTGAGAAAATTAAGAACCAATGAACTTGGAAGAGCCGCCGTCCATCGGATGGAATGTTAAGACGTGATCAGGTTTCACCAGGTTATTCCCAGGCCCTACCTCGGTGAGAAAATTAAGAACCAATGAACTTGGAAGAGCCGCCGTCCATCGGATGGTATGTTAAGACGTGATCAGGTTTGATCAGGTTATTCCCAGGCCCTACCTCGGTGTGAAAATTAAGAACCAATGAACTTGGAAGAGCCGCCGTCCATCGGATGGAATGTTAAGACGTGATCAGGTTTCACCAGGTTATTCCCAGGCCCTACCTCGGTGAGAAAATTAAGAACCAATGAACTTGGAAGAGCCGCCGTCCATCGGATGGTATGTTAAGACGTGATCAGGTTTGATCAGGTTATTCCCAGGCCCTACCTCGGTGAGAAAATTAAGAACCAATGAACTTGGAAGAGCCGCCGTCCATCGGATGGAATGTTAAGACGTGATCAGGTTTCACCAGGTTATTCCCAGGCCCTACCTCGGTGAGAAAATTAAGAACCAATGAACTTGGAAGAGCCGCCGTCCATCGGATGGTATGTTAAGACGTGATCAGGTTTCATCAGGTTATTCCCAGGCCCTACCTCGGTGAGAAAATTAAGAACCAATGAACTTGGAAGAGCCGCCGTCCATCGGATGGAATGTTAAGACGTGATCAGGTTTCACCAGGTTATTCCCAGGCCCTACCTCGGTGAGAAAATTAAGAACCAATGAACTTGGAAGAGCCGCCGTCCATCGGATGGAATGTTAAACCGTGATCCGCGTGCAGGAGAGCCATACTTTGTGCCCGATAAAGAACACGCTGAATGGCCTTGACGGGAGGCTTCCATCTGTCTCCTAACAGCTGTCCAGATTTCCTTCCCTAACCTCTTCTTAGCCCTAGGAGCGAAGGACAGGAAAAAGACAGCCTGGGTCCTTGTGACCTGACCATTTAGACCATTATGTACGCAAAAGCATCTTTCAGAGATAATACAATCCAACTCCCATTAAAACGAAAACTATCTTATAAAGTTTTAATTTTTATCAGTAGTAACCAAATCAGGATGTTGCCAAACCTATGACATGCACGGCTCACTTGTCATTGGAATGTCTCCCTTTTTTTTTTTCCTTTTCAAATTCTATACACCCTCGATGTCCTCCGGATCCGTTCCCGGGAGACACGTGTTGGCCTCAAGATACGCCCCAATATGGCACGCGACACATTTCCAACAAAATATGTGACACGTTGCAAGAAAAACCGTTGGCCACTCCTTGGCCTGGGGAACGGTGGTCGTGGCTTATCCGGTAGCGCGCCAGGCCCGTAATCTGCAGTTAGAAGATTCCAGTCCCAACTGTGTCAGAGTTAAAATTTACCTCAACTAACCTCCATTCTCCTCTTTGTCAGAAAGTGGACACCGATGGGCTTCGAAAGGCCACCATCCGTCGGATGGGACGTTAAGCCCTGGCCTCGCTTTCGAGTTGGGTTGTTTTACCTCTGAGTGGCACTTTTTTGCACACCATGGGCTAAATGGCCAGGTCACAGGGACCCCGAAGGCTCAGAGAAGGTTGGGGGAGGGGACCCACTGGAACAGCTGTTGGGAGACAGGTGGTAGCCTCCCGTCAAGGCCATCCAGCGTGTTCTTTAACGTGCACAGGGTATGGCTCTCCCGCACACGGAGCCACGGCTTAACGTCTCATCCGACGGACGGCGGCCTTTCCAAGCCCATCGGTGTCCCCTACTGACCGTGGGCAGAGCAGGGAATTTTTTCGGAGATAAATCTCAACGCTGACCTAGCTGGGACTCGAACCTGGGAACTACAGATTACGAGTCTGGCGCGCCCAAGCCCATCGGTGTCCCCTACTGACCGTGGGCAGGGCAGGGAATTTTTTCGGAGATAAATCTCAACGCTGATCCAGTTGGGACTCGAACCTGGTAACTGCAGTTTACGAGCCTGGCGCGCTACCGACTGAGCCACCCCCCGCCCCCTCTACCTCGGTCTTTAAGCACATTTCCAATAAACGTTTTTTCCCTATATGAATCAACTTTGAGTTCATGATCCAAATTCCTTTCTGTGGAACAAAGGTCGCCAACCTTCTATTGGGAAAGGGCCAAAAACCTTTTGTTGCACTTTTTTGTTCCTCAGTAAGCTTCGAGAACATTTTTTCTCTCTTTAAGACAGAGACTACAGAAGGCGTCTAAGGTTTTTGATTCTCTCGGAATTCTATGTATTACCTTCCGTTAAGTGTTTCTTCAGCATTAACTCTGAAAATCTTTGCCTCAATCACTTTGATTTTTGCTTATGCCACGTTGTTTCTTTATGCTATTAAAGTTGGTTCGTTTTTATGTCTTTTTCAGGTGGGCTTTTTCTTTACCTCATGAGCAAAATGGTCTGGTTATAAGCATAAACGAAATTTTGATTTGAAGAGTATTGCAGTAGTCCCTAAGCTCCAAAAACGGTTTAAGCAATGCCTTCTGTGTCTCTCTTTAATTGTTTCTCTCCATGTCTTTCTGTCTATCTGTCTCTCTCTATCTAGCTGTCTGTTTATCGTTACAGTCTATCTCTCTTATCATCTGTCTCCCTGTATGTCTGTCTCTTTTTATCTGCCTCTCTCTATGTCTGCATTTATCTGTCTGTCTTCCTCTCTTTATGTATATCTCTCTCTCTGCCTGTCTGTCTCTCTTTATTTATGGGGCGGGGGTGGCTCAGTCGGTAGCGCGCCAGGCTCGTAATCTGTAGTTCCCAGGTTCGAATCCCGGCTGGGTCAGCGTTGAGATTTATCTCCGCAACATTCCCGCCCTGCCCACGGTCAGTAGGGGACACCGATGGGCATGGAAAGGCCACCGTCCGTCGGATGGGGCGTTAAGCCGTGGTCCCTGTGTGGGAGAGCCATACCTGTGCTCGTTAAAGAACACGCTGGATGGCCTTGACGGGAGGCTACCATCTGTCGCCCAACAGCTGTTCCAGTGGGTCCCCTCCCCCAACCTTTTCTGAGCCTTCGGGGTCCTTGTGGCCTGGCCATTTAGCCCATGGTGTGCAAAAAAGTGCCGCTCAGAGGTAAAACAACCCAACCCAGGTTCGAGTCCCAGCTGGGTCAGCGTTGAGATTTATCTCCGCAAAACTCCCCGCCCTGCCCACGTTTCAGTAGGGGACACCGATGGGCTTGGAAAGGCCGCCGTCCGTCGGATGGGGCGTTAAGCCGTGGTCCCTGTGTGGGAGAGCCATACCCTGTGCTTGTTAAAGAACACGCTGGATGGCCTTGACGGGAGGCTACCATCTGTTTCCCAACAGCTGTTCCAGTGGGTCCCCTCCCCCAACCTTCTCTGAGCCTTCGGGGTCCATGTGACCTGGCCATTTAGCCCATGGTGTGCAAAAAAGTGCCGCTCAGAGGTAAAACAACCCAACAACCTAAAATCTCTTTATTTATTTATATCTTTGTATGTCTGCTTTGTTTGTCTGGCTCTTTGTATGTTTGTCTTTTCTGTGTGTCCGTCTCTCTTTATCTGCCCCTCTGTACTGTCTATTTTTTATCTGTCTATATGTATATCCGTCTGTCTCTCTGTATATGTCTATGTCTGTTAATCTATCTCTATCTGTCTCTTTTTATCTGTCTGTCTTTGCCTCTGGAGCCTGAACTTCAGGCTATTTTGCGAAAATCCATATTTAGGCTATTTAGTTGAAATCCATATTATTTCTGTACTGGAGTCCTCTAGTATAGAGTCCCATATGAAAATGAAATGTTAAAATATTTATATTTTAACACAGTTAAAGAAAACAGGTAGTGCCTATAAAATTTAATATTTTATAGGTCAAAACAGGTAATGCCTATAAAATATTAAATTTTATAGGCACTACCTGTTTTCTTTAGCTATTCATTGAAACGAACGTTTATATAAAAAATATTTCATCTTTAAGCATTGCTGAACTTACACTGTTTTCAACTTAACATGGAATCCTTCAGATAATTAACTGTGGGAATTGGGGACGTACTGTACAAGAAACTCTTCAAGTTAAATAAATAAATAAATAAATACCTCCTCAAGCAGCTGCTTGCCACAGAGGTCTGACAGGAGCCTGTCAGTTTATATGCCACAGTAGGAGATCTGAGAGGATGGCAGGACCTCAGCAGAAAAACGACATACACATCCATGCCTAATTCCGGGGCTCGAACCCAGGTCCCTTAGATCAGTAGCCAAGCGTGCTAACCACTCGGCCACAGATTGAGTTTAAATTCTGTATTTAGTCAATTAGAAATTTCAACCGTGGATTTTGAAGATTTATCTTTAAACGTAAAGTTTTAGATATTAAAAACTAAAATCTCGAATTTTTCGTGTCGTTTCTAAACACGCTTTTACGAACTAAGCGAAATGGAGCATCCATTGATATATCTGATTACGGACTAAGATGATATCTTAACTATAGAAAAAACACTTTCGTAAACTATTCCGTAAGTCTGTCATAACACCAAACTAACAAAAACGAATTCTAGTCATTCTGGGTGTCAAGTGACGATATGTGATGTTAACGATGTTAATCTTATCATTAGCCTCCATTCATATTTCTGATTTTTGTAAGTAGCTCCATTTGAACGCATCTCTTTCCGTCAATATAGGATGAGAACCGAATTGCGGATGTAGGCAACACTTCCTGTCCTACTTGGAGCAGGGCTTGATCCTTCAGTCTGGGAATGCAGTAAAGAAATCGTTGCGGTTCCTTAATTCTCGGTTTCGGCTTACCTTAAACGACAGCCAGGCTCTTCAGTCATTGCCATTCTCACTGCATTTTCCTGAGTCCGAACTTCAACAACTGTTGCGAGAAATGACATGTGATAATAACCGAGAGCAAGACAGACATCAAGTGGTAGGTGCAAGTTTAATGCTCTGTTAACAGCTGTTGGGGAAATGCGAATGTTGTTACAACTGGTCATTCTTTAAAGGCTCTAGTGTTAACAAAAATTACATCAATATATAGGCATTAATAGAGGCTTTGGAGAAAACGGGTTGGTTTACCTCTGAGCGGCACTTTTTTCCACACCATGGGCTAAATGGCCAGGTTACATGGACCCCGAAGGCTCAGAGAAGGTTGGGGGAGGGGACCCACTGGAATAGCTGTTGGGAGACAGATGGTAGCCTCCCGTCAAGGCCATCCAGCGTGTTCTTTAACGAGCACAGGGTATGGCTCTCCCGCACACGGGGCAACGGCTTAATGTCCCATCCGACGGACGGCGGCCTTTCCAAGCCCATCGGTGTCCCCTAATGACCGTGGGCGGGGAATTTTGCGGAGATAAATCTCAACGCTGACCCAGCTGGGACTCGAACCTGAGAACTACAGATTACGAGCCTGGCGCGCTACCGACTGAGCCACCCCCGCCCCGGAGAAAACGGAAGTTCAGTTAAATTTAAAGAATTTATTTGGTTTCTCTTGGCGGAACTTTTTCCGCACAGAATCAGCTAAATGGGAGGTCACAAGTATCCCATAGGATCAGAGCTGGGAAGAAAAAGAACCCTATTGAATAGCACTTAGCCCACAATTAGCATAAGCTTCATGTAAAGCTATGGAGAAGTATTCATAAAACGTACAGGATAAATCTCTTTCTCACGCAGAGGGCACGAGAAACTGATGTTTCCGGGTTCAATCCATCTGTGTCATCATTAATAACAAGAAAGTTACCTTTGTTGTTTGTAGGGGTTTTAAGGGTTGGGTAGTTTTACTTCTGAACTATACTCTTTTTGCACACAATGATCTAAATCAGTATCTCGCAAACTTTTTTACTCTGCGGCACACTGAATCTAATTTTTTTTCCGCGGCACACTGAATCTAATTTTTTTTCCGTGGCACACTGAATCTAATTTTTTTTCCGTGGCACACTGAATCTAATTTTTTTTCCGCGGCACACTGAATCTAATTTTTTCCCGCGGCACACTGAATCTAGTTTTTTTTTTCCGTGGCACACTGAATCTAATTTTTTTTCCGCGGCACACTGAATCTAATTTTTTCCCGCGGCACACTGAATCTAGTTTTTTTTTTCCGTGGCACACTGAATCTAATTTTTTTTCCGCGGCACACCTAAAAAAGAATTTTTGATGTTTACGTAAAAAGAGGAAAATTGAAGTTTCGTTAAATGCATTTTATTTAAAATAAATATAATAATAAATATAATTAATCATAACTCGGTGTTTGTTTTAAATATTTGTCCATTCTATGGCTTGAAATAATCAAAAATTAATACCAAAATTTGGAAAAAGCTTGATAAATACTTACAAGATCCCAGTTGATAAAATATGAAAGATTTTTATTAAAGCACGTCGATAACACATGTCAAGTCAAAATGAAATCTTTGGAATATCTAGTGGCAATTTGAAAATCTCTCGCGGCACACTGCTGTGCCGCGGCACACAGTTTGCGAGACACTGGTCTAAATGGGCAGGTCACAAGGACTCCGAGGGCTCAGAGAAGGTTTGGGGGAGGGGATCTACTGGACAGTTGTTGGAAGGCAGACGGAAGTCTTCTGTTAAATCCATCGAGCTGATTCTTTATCGTGCAGAGGGTATGGCTCTCCTGCACACGATGCCACGGCTTAACGTCCCATCTAACGGACGATGACCTTTCCAAGCCCATCGGTGTCCTGTACCTGACCGAATGCATGATGGGGGGTTTAGCAGAGATAAATCTCAAACCAGGTGGGACTCGAACCTGGGAACTGCAGATTAGGATCTTAGCACACTAACTTTCCTTTTTCAGAGGAAGTTTAAACCAACTTCCGCTCCAGAGGTTTAAATACGACAGAAAGTCTGAGAATGTTAGAACTCTAGACATCCAAGCCCCTTATTTGTGGGAACTTACTCATAACACGATCACTACTTTACTTAGTTCAGTAGTTGCGGGGGTGGCTCAGTCGGTAGCGCGCCAGGCTCGTAATCTGTAGTTCCCAGGTTCGAGTCCCAGCTGGGTCAGCGTTGAGATTTATCTCCGCAAAATTCCCCGCCCTGCCCACGGTCAGTAGGGGGCACCGATGGGCTTGAAAAGGCCGCCGTCCGTCGGAATGGACGTTAAGCCGTGGCCCCGTGTGCGAGAGAGCCATACCCTGTGCACGTTAAAGAACACGCTGGATGGCCTTGACGGGAGGCTACCATCTGTCTCCCAACAGCTGTTCCAGTGGGTCCCCTCCCCCAACCTTCTCTGAGCCTTCGGGGTCCATGTGACCTGGCCATTTAGCCCATGGTGTGCAAAAAAAGTGCCGCTCAGATGTAAAACAACCCAAAAAACAACTTAGTTCAGTTGATTATATATGTTACCGCTAAAGTGCAGGAATCAGTTATTCTACAGATTATCTAGGTATTGTGCAGATTAACTAGGGTGATCCGTTAACGTGCCGAAAATTGTTTCATTTCTCAAATTACCTAGGTAATCTGCAAATTACCTGGATAATCTGCACATTACCTACTAGGCACTCGTTAAAGTGAAAATAAAATATGGCGTATCGGCTATTATCGGAATTGGTAATAGCCGGTACATTGTACTTTTTCGTTTTTTAACTGTCCTATTATTCAGATAACGTATCTAGCTCTATAGTACACCGCCTGCCGCATTATAAAAAACGCCCCAAATGAACGAAGGCCAAGTGAGAACGAATCTGTCAAGTGATGAATTTCTTGAGTCTCAATCTTTGGGTCACGTGACTCAGTGTTCCGAATTATCATGAAACGCCCCGGATGAGCGTAGGCCAAGTGAGAACGAAACTAAAAGTGGAGGGAGCGGGGGGGAAGGAGTAGGGAAAGGAAATGAGAGAAACAAACTTTTGAACTTTAACGATACGGAAGCCGTTAATGTGCGTATTACCTAGGTAAAATGCGGAAAACTCTTGATTCCGCACGTTAACGGAGCAAATCAGTTAATCTGCAGATTAGCTAGGTAATGTGCACATTAACGGCTTTCGAACTTTAGCGGTAACATATATAATACCATCAGATAATTCGGGATTTCGTCAGTTTGAAGAGATTTTTCATGAGTATACACACATTTCACGTAAATTCCAAAGACAGGAAACTTTAGTAAATTTCTCTTCTCTTCCATAATTTAGACATGACATGTTATCAAGTGTATCAATGTTTGTTTAAGAATTGATTTCTCTGTTCCCGGGACCTCTCCAGCGATGCGATGATCCTTGGAAACTGCATCACGGATGCGTTGCTAGGGTGAATGTGCACTTCGCTCCATCAGTCGTCGCTGCGACAGTCGGCGTATTATTGCGAGGCAATGGATGTCCTCTAAGATAAGATGTGATGTGATACAAGACTGCTCTGAATCCTGTAAACAACTCTGAATCTTTCCCAAAATCTTTGACCACTTTGGCGCCTTCCTTACGTTCACTTAAGGATCTAGAAAGAAATTCAAGTCAAATTACTGCTTGTTATAACGTACTTTTACGTTCAGAGGCATAACGAGGTTAGTAAGGGGTGTGGATCAGGACAAGGGTATCTAGATACATCAAGTCGGACAGTGGAATAACAGAAGTAGTGTTTGAATATATAGGTGCTACCGTCTTCCCCCGAAAATAAGACAGGGTCTTATATTAATTTTTGCTCCAAAAGACGCATTAGGGCTTATTTTCAGAGAATGTCTTATTTTTTCATGTACAACAATCTACATTTATTCATGTACAACAATCTATATTTATTCATGTACAACAATCTACATTTATTCAAATACAGTCATGTCATCTTCTTCTGGAACTCTCCAAACCCCAAATTCCGGCCTGAATTTCTTGCGACTTCCATTTCCTCTAAATCCATCGGCCCCAATCTCTCATGTCCAGCAATAGATTATAATTAAGTATTTACAAATACTTAATTATAATTAATATTATCATTTTAAGTATTAATGTCAATAATATTATTTATTTATATTTAATTATATATTAATATTATTATTTTATAATTCAATACGTCCGTCGTATGTTGCAACGGACATACTAAATGCGTCCGTCTGGCTGACGATCTTAACTGCGGCTTATTTTTGGGGTAGGGCTTATATTACGAGCATCCTGAAAAACCATACTAGGGCTTATTTTCCGGTTTGATCTTATTTTCGGGGAAATACGGTATATAGGTTATTACATTTTTGCAAAATATACTTTTTGCCCACTTTCCAAATTTTCGGGATGGGCAGAATGTTTGTAAACGCTTTGCGGGTGAGGTCAAAATTTTCGGGGTGGGCAGAATGGGATTTTTCGCGGTTGCCGGTGGCATCACACCTTCCAAACAAAGGTTTACCACCAAGGTGATACCGTGATCACACCAGAAGTCCATTTTCTGTAGGTATCGTTTGCAAGGTTAAAATGAAATCCAAAATTCCTGGGTGTGAAAAATATATCATTTGCTCACTCTCCAAATTTTCAGGGCGGGCAGAAAGTATATAAACATTATGCCCGTGACGAAACAATTTCCAATCAAGTGGAGGGGGCGGGGTGGCTCGGTCAGTAGCGCGCCAGGCTCGTAATCTACAGTTCCCAGATTCGAGTCCTAGCTAGGTTAGCGTTGAGATTTTTTTCCGAAACATTCCCGCCCTGCCCACGGTCAGTACGGGACACCGATGGGCTTGGAAAGGCCGCCGTCCGTCGGTTGTAACGTTAATCCGTGACCCCGTGTACGGGAGAGCCATACCCTATTCACGTTAAAGAACACCCTGGATGACCTTGACGGGAGGCTACCATCTGTCTTCCAACAGCTATTCCAGTGGGTCCCCTCCCCCAACCTTCTCTGAACCTTCGGGGTCCTTGTGACTTGTCCATTTAGCCCATGATGGGCAAAAAAGTGCCGCTCAGAGGTAAAAGAGCACAAATCCAACCAAAGGGTTGTCACCCCAAGATGATACCATGATTACACCAGAAATAATTTTTCTGTAGGTATCATTTGCAAGGTTAAAATAAAATCCAAAACTCCTAGGTGGATAAAATATACTCTTGCCCACTCTCCAAATTTTCAGGGCAGGCAGCAGCCCACCCTCCTCGTACGTACTGCATGTAGAGATCACACCTTGTTCTACAAGTGCTAGAAACGGGAAAACTAGTGCCTAGGGGTATGGGGGGCGGGGGTGGCTCAGTCGGTAGCGCGCCAGGCTCGTAATCTGCAGTTCCCAGGTTCGAGTCCCAGCTGGGTCAGCGTTGAGATTTATCTCCGCAAAATTCCCCACCCTGCTAACGGTCAGCAGGGGACACCGATGGGCTTGGAAAGGTCGCCGTCCGTGGGATGAGACGTTAAGCCGTGGACCCGTGTGCGGGAGAGTCACACCCTGTGCACGTTAAAGAACACACTGGATGGCCTTGACGGGAGGCTACCATCTGTCTCCCAACAGCTGTTCCAGTGGGTCCCCTCCCCCAACCTTCTCTGAGCCTTCGGGGTCCATTGATCTGGCCACTTAGCCCATGGTGTGCAAAAAAGTGCCGCTCAGAGGTAAAACAACCCAACACTCTCTTATCGTTCGACAGTTGTCCTGCCCAGTGTTATCTAGATGGTCCTCACGATGTTTGGGTCTAGCAAAAAACTTAACGGAGTGGAGTGGATAAGTGACTGACTGAACTGTAAAAGAAAACCGAACGTCGTTTCAGATATATGTATGTCTCTTCCTTCTGTTTTAGTGGTCCTTAAAAAATGATATGTAATATATATTTACTGTTTATTTTGTTCTTTTTTTTTCTTTCAAGGTATTAAAAAACAGGCTCTGTACCAGACCGTATATTGCTGACAATGGGCTAAATTCGGGATAAGTGTACGATATGAAAATGTGGATGTGAATTTTATCGCCAAACTGCGATTCTCAGTGACAGCTGTTCTCTGTTTGTGTTACTAATCACGTATCGTTTGCGGAATCTATCAGTTTTAGTCACCGATAATTCTCTTTTATCTGTGAATGTACACATTCCACTCTCCGAGCTGCCAGATCACTCCAATTGATATTGAATAAAGAGTTGGTGGAGCTTGAAGAACCGGAATGGTGGTGCAGGGGGGGGGGGGGGGGGGGCTCAGTCGGTAGCGCGCCAGGTTAATAATTAATCTTAAATCTGCAGTTCCCAGGTGGGCCAGAGTTGAGATTTATCTCCGCAAACCTTCCTATCCTGAGGTCAGTAGGGAACACCGATGGGCTTGGAAAGACCTCCTTCCGTCAGATGGGACGTTAAGCCGTGGGTCCTTGTGTGAAAGAACCGTACCCTGTGCATGCAAGGGACACTCTGGATGGCCTTTACGCGAGACTTCCATCTGTCTGCTAAAAGCTGTCAAGTGCCCCCCCCCCTCCCTACTCCAACCTTCTCTGAACCCTCAGGGTCCTTCTGACCTAGCCATTTCTCCGAATGTGTGCCTGAAAGTGCCGCTCAGAGGTAAAGCAACTCATACCAATCCGGAATGGTGTAATGGTTCATGAGTTGGCTTATAAATTGATTGGAGATTTCAACATAGGCGCTACGTAACAACTAGGGGGGACTACGATACTCATCCGCAAGGGGAGTTTTTCCCTCTAGTATCGGATTTCTCCCATCAAATATTTGGATTTCAAAATACAGAATAGCCAATAAATGAAGAGCAGATAAAGAACTAGAAATATAATCCATTCTTGGGACTTTTAGGAAGTCGTCTTTGAGACGATCTATATTGTAGTTGAAATATATCAAATGATGATGGAAAGAATTAGACTTCGTAGGAAGAAGAGGAATTTGGAAGGGTTCATGGCACTGAAAAGGTTGGAACCAGACCAGAGCATTCTTTAACATATTTGCACAAAATATGATTCTCTTGCACACGGAATCACGATTTAATCCCCATCCGATAGACCGCGGATATTCTAAGTCAATTTATGGCTACTTTCTCACCAAGAACAGAGTGGGCATTAGAGGAGGGTTGGATTGGGCTGTTTTACCTCTGAGCGGCACATTTTTGCACACAATGGGCTAAATGGCCTGGTTACAAGGACCCCGAAGGCTCAGAGAAGGTTGGGAGACTAGTTCCACTGGAACAGCTGTTGGAAGACATATAGTAGCCTCTCGTCAAAGGCTTTAATGTGCACAAGGTATGGCTCTTCCGCACACGGCGCAACTTCGCAACGTCCCATCTGACGGACGGCGGCCTCACCAAGCCCATCGATGTTCTCTACTGACCGTGGGCTGGGCGGGGAATTCTGAGGAGATAAATCTCAACGCTGGCCCAGGGGTGACTCGAACCTGGGAGCTTCAGATTACGAGCCTGGCGTGCTACCGACTGACCACCCCCGCCACCAGTACAGTTGTAGTTTCAAGGTCGCAGTGCAGCACCACTAAAACTCGATATGTTGTAATTTAATTGTGTACCAGTTTTTCACATTTAAAGTTTGTTGTTAAGTTTTGTACGTAAATTTTTCACTTTATCGGCATATTTAGCCAAAGTTTAATCAGTTAGATAAAAAAATTTTACATACATAAAGCATATACTTGTTTTTATTTGAAATCGATTATTCAGCTTTTTGATTATATGAACTACCTACATCCCCAAATAATCCGGATAAACGAGTTTTAACTGCAATTGGCTCTTTAGAATATTTTAGTTATGTCGATCTAGGAATTGACGGACAATGTCATTCGTGTTTAATACGACAGATACCTATAATATAATAGATATCTATAACAAAAATATAATATAATACAGTAGATGCCATATAAGACCACAATCTTGGACAGTTGTTCAAGGTGGGAAAAAAAAATGTCAAAAGTTGGGAAAAAAATATAAAATTTTTTAAAGTGATTTGCCTATAAATTAATTACAAACTATTTAGTTAAAATATTGTACAATAAAATAATATATTTATTATTATTTATTATAATACTATTGATTATTTTAAAATTAATTACTAACATTTTCAAAATAAACAACTTTTTGTATAATTTTAAAATAGAAATATATAATTATTAAACATAAAAAAAATACTGAAATATATTTCTTCTGCTTCTAAGCTGTCCTGTTCCGAACCTGTGTAGAGGGCTCTGGTCAGAGCCACATATTCCATTAAATGTCCAATCTGTTCCATGTTTAAAGTACTGCATAGGATGTTTAATTGGAATAGATAGATTTTTTTTTATTCACTACTCTCAACACCAGTACAGTTCAATACAATAATCCGCAATAAAAAAAAAAACGTACTTTAACATAGATTTTTCAAGTTCAAAAGTTCATACACATCAACTGTTTAACACAAATTATGTTGGGTTGTTTTACCTCTGAGAGGCACTTTTTTGCACATCATGGGCTAAATGGCCAGGTCACATGGACCCCGAAGGCTCAGAGAAGGTTGGGGGGAGGGGACCCACTGGAACAACTGTTGGGAGACAGATGGTAGCCTCTCGTCAAGGCCATCCAGCGTGTTCTTTAACGTGCACAGGGTATGGCTCCCCTCACACGGGGCCACGGCTTAACGTCCCATCCGACGGACGGAATTTTTTTATGAACTTGAAAAATCTATCTTTCCAAGCCCATCGGTGTCCCCTACTGACCGTGGGCAGGGCGGGGATTTTGCGGAGATAAATCTCAACGCTGACCCAGCTGGGACTCGAACCTGGGAACTGCAGATTACGAGCCTGGCGCGCTTCCGACTGAGCCACCCCTGCCCCACACAAATTATGTTGTAAGGTATAAATTATAATCTATTTTATAGTAGTTTTTTAAACAAACAAACTGAACAATATGAAAGAGTAAATAAAAAAGAGAACTCCACTTGAGTGTGTGATGAAGTTTACGAATATAACGTTTGCAGAATTAGTTGCAACAGCGTTATAAAAATTAAATATTGAAACTAAAGTTTCAACTCTATAGATATTTCTCTACATCATCACAATCCACTAACCAATCCCATATTAATCTTTTAAAAGCATGAATATTTCTTTCGTTTCTAATGTTAGCCGACAGAGCATTAAAAAGTTTTGGTTCCAGATAAACGTAGTGTTTTTGGATGATAGTTTTTTTAGGAACTAAAATGCAATCAAACCTATCTTGCACAGCATCGCTAATAACTGGTTTAACTTTTTTTTTGCAGGGGCGGGGGTGGCTCAGTCGGTACCGCGCCAGGCTCGTAATCTGTAGTTCCCAGGTTCGAGTCCCAGCTGGGTCAGCGTTGAGATTTATCTCCGCAAAATTCCCCGCCCTGCCCACGGTCAGTAGGGGACACCGATGGGCTTGGAAAGGCCGCCGTCCGTCGGATGGGACGTTAAGCCGTGGCCCCGTGTGCGGGAGAGCCATACCCTGTGCACGTTAAAGAACATGCTGGATGGCCTTCACGGAAGGCTACCATCTGTCTCCCAACAGCTGTTCCAGTGGGTCCCCTCCCCCAACCTTCTCTGAGCCTTCGGGGTCCATGTGACCTGGCCATTTAGCCCATTGTGTGCAAAAAAGTGCCGCTCAGAGGTAAAACAACCCAACTTTTTTTGCCATAAGTTTCCGAAACCTGGTGTGGCATACAATCCACCTTCTACGACAGGCATGGCCAACATACGGCCCGCGGGCCGCATCCGGCCCGCGTAATGAATTTATGTGGCCCGCGAACAATTTTTCAATATTAGCATTTAACTTCTAGTAATTAATCGAATGAATTCTCGATACTTCTATATTTTTTAAAAAAGATTCCGTTATAAAGAATTAAAACTTTTATACTCATCTGTACTCGATATGATCTGTTTGATGATTGAATGATTTACATTTGGAGGCTGTGTTAAGAATAGCTACTACAAGTATAGAACCAGATATTAAAAAAATAATAAGCGATGCAAACCGCCTCAACACGTCGCATTAGTTATTATGTTAATTTGTTGTATTGATTTACTTACAATTATTCATAAACAAATTTCATAATAAAATTTTGTTTATTTAAAGAAATAAGTGTTTTGCTTAACATTTTTCAATTTTAATATTTCGTCCGGCCCGCGAAAATATTTTTTTTTTCCAATCCGGCCCGGGGGCAAAAACAGTTGGCCATGCCTGTTCTACGATCTTCACAAGCTTTCAATGAAGCCACGAGTTTTAATTCTCAAAATTCGTCTTCTCTCCTACAGCACATCCAGCGTCAAAAGTCTTGAGAGCTTGTTTTGTGCAGATAGAACTTCCTGCTTGAAACCCTCTCTTCAACAGTTAAGCTATCCCAGCACAACTTCAACAGTTCTACTTATCAGTAAATTTTTTTTCTCTAGGTATATCATCCACTGAGATTGAATTAGGTGTGACTGACAATCTCTGCTTCATTGTACACTTTCACTTAAGAGGTTGGATGGTGCGAGACGGTCATTTCCTCTTTCTTGACAACTGATATCACGTAAAGTTGCGTCCCACGTTTTGGTCGGTCTGACCCTAAATTATCACGAAGGTCAAGTGAAGAGGAAGACAGAAGAAATTATCTTCTGCCATTGGATGTCCAAACATATTTTTCTATTGCCACCATATAAGCAACAGATCCTTCCTTCTCTTCATAATGGAGAGTTGATTCTTCGCTCTATGGTCGGGGGTGGCTCAGTCGGTTGCGCGCCAGGCTCGTAATCTGTAGTTCCCAGGTTCGAGTCCCAGCTGGGTCAGCGTTGAGATTTATCTCCGCAAAACTCCCCGCCCTGCCCACGGTCAGTAGGGGACACCGATGGGCTTGGAAAGGCCGCCGTCCGTCGGATGGGACGTTAAGCCGTGTCCCGTGTGCGGGAGAGCCATACCCTGTGCACGTTAAAGAACATGCTGGTAGGCTCCCAACAGCTGCTTCAGTGGGTCCCCTCCCCCAACCTTCTCTGAGACTTCGGGGGACCATGTGACCTGGCCATTTAGCCCATGGTGTGCAAAAAGTGCGGCTCAGAGGTAAAACAACCCAACCCAACTTCGCTCTACACGCGACGCCATGTATTGAGCTTTGTTTTTCGTTTCATGATTCTTGAATTTCATTCGGAGTCAGAAAGGTTAGGGTATATTATTCATCCGTTTCAAATATCAAATATATATCTACTGGGCAGGATCTGCGGGGGTGGGGTGGGGGGCTCAGGCGGTGGCTCACCAGGCTCGTAATCTGCAGTTCCCAGGTTCGAGTCATAGCTGGGTCAGTGTTGAGACTTATCTGCGCAAAACTTCCCGCCCTGCCCTAGATCAATAGGGGACACCGCTGGCCTTGGAAAAGCCACCGTCCGTCAGATGGAATGTTAAGCAGTATTCCGTGTATGAGAGAGCCATTGCACGTTAAAGAACAAGGTAGATGGCCTTGACGGGCCACCATCTGTCTCCTAACAGCTGACCAGTGGTTTCCATTCCACCAACCTTCTTTGAGCTATCGGGGTTCTTGTGACCTGTTCATTTAGCCCATTGTGCGCAAAAAAATACCTCTCAGAGATAAAACAACCTAAACTAAACACACACTGCGCTCGGACCTCTACGGAACAAAAAAAAATATTTTAAATATTTTTTGTCATAGACATAGTTCTCATAAGCGGTCTTTTTTTTCTCTATCATTTATGTCTCGCAAGTCAGCGTAGAAAGAACGGGCTGGGCATTACGTGACCGTTCATCTCTTCATCGTTATTCATAAGCTGTTTCGAGACTGCTAAACTTAACGGTAGAGGTGATAAAATACACCGGAAAGCCTTGGAGGAGAAAAGGTTCCACATTCACAACTCCACTAATTAGGAGCAATTGAGATAACTTGTTCGCCTCGTTGACGTGTTTGTGAGAAATACCTAGTGCGTGACGTTGTTGTTATTGATGAATGCTCGAAAATCTTTATTGTTATATCTGTTACCATTACGGTAACCTGCTTGTCGAAAATTCCATTCTCACCTATTTCACTGCGGCGATGTTGCAACAGTTTACATTCTTTTCTGTGAATGAGGAAATGGGGCTAATGTTTACGAAACATTACGTTAAAATGAACTTACTGCAGCTCTTACTATGCACAGTGCAGAGGATAGTAAATTTACAAATAAAATTACTGGTAGTTTCGTAAAAGATATATATATATGTTTTTAGAGCATTTTTTATTTATTTTCTTTAATGCTAAAAGTGTATTTTATTAGCTCTATTGCGGTAACAATAAAAATTTATTATATATTTTGTTTCAACGATAAGGTTGGGTGTTTTACTGCACAGTGCAGAGATAGTAAATTTACAAATAAAATTACTGGTAGTTTCGTAAAAGATATATATATATGTTTTCAGAGCATTTTTTATTTATTTTCTTTAATGCTAAAAGTGTATTTTATTAGCTCTATTGCGGTAACAATAGAAATATATTTTATTATATATTTTGTTTCAACTATAAGGTTGTGCTGTTTTACCTCTGAACGGCACTTTTTTGCACACAATGGGCTAAATGGCCAGGTCACATGGACCCCGAAGGCTCAGAGAAGGTTGGGGGAGGAGACCCACTGGAGCAGCTGTTGGGAGACAGATGGTAGCCTCCCGTCAAGGCCATCCAGCGTGTTCTTTAACGTGCACAGGGTATGGCTCTCCCGCACACGGGGCCACGGCTTAACGTTCCATCCGACGGACGGCGGGCTTTCCAAGCCCATCGGTGTCCCCTACTGACCGTGGGCAGGGCGTGGAATTTTGCGGAGATAAATCTCAACGCTGACCCAGCTGGGACTCGAACCTGGGAACTACAGATTACGAGCCTGACGCGCAACCGACTGAACCACCCCCGCCCCATTCAACGATAAGAGTGTGTTTTATTAGTTATGCTGTTTTAACATGAAAGTGTATTAGTTCACATGATATAGATGTGCGGAAAATGTTATTTTTTCGTACAACTACTACTATTTTTATTTCTAAGAACCTTTTCCTTGCAGCTTACAGTCTTTATTGTTAATAAGAGAATGGCCCTAACGGTTTATGAGCCACTATATAGTGAAGACGAGAAAAGTCATGTGGCGTATGACTAATTCTCACATTTCAAAGTTGCTAAGAATTTCAAGTTGCCAAGAATGCAAAGATGCTTTTTGTTTGGTTTGTTTTACCTCTGACAGATCTGTCTTTGCTCACAATAACCTTATGACCAGGTCACAAGGACCTCGAGGGCTGGGGAGGGTGTGGCTCAGTCGGTAGCGCGCCAGGCTCGTAATCTGTAGTTCGCAGGTTCGAGTCCCAGCTGGGTCAGCGTTGAGATTTATCTCCGCAAAATTTCCCCGCCCTGCCCACGGTCAGTAGAGGACACCGATGGGCTTGAAAAGACCGCCGTTCGTCGGATGGGACGTTAAGCCGTGGCCCCGTGTGCGGGAGAGCCATACCCTGTGCACGTTAAAGAACACGCTGGATGGCCTTGACGGGAGGCTACCATCTGTCTCTCAGTAGCTGTTCCAGTGGGTCCCCTCCCCCAACCTTCTCTGAGCCTTCGGGGTCCATGCGACCTGGCCATTTAGCCCATGGTGTGCAAAAAAGTGCCGCTCAGAGGTAAAACAACCCAACCCAACCCTCGAGGGCTCAGAGAAGGAGACTCACTGAACAGTTATTAAGAGACGTATGATAGCCTCCCGGTAAGTTCCATCCAGCGTGTTCTTTAAAGTGCACATCAAGTGGTATGGCTTTCCCGCACACGGTACCACGGCTTTACGTATCATCTAACGGACGGCGGCCTTTCGACGGCCATCGGCGTCCTCTTTTTCACCAAAGACAGAGTAGGGATTTAGCGAAGATAAATATCAAGTTGGCTCAGGTGGGACTCGAACGTGGGAACTACAGAATGCAAGCCTGGAGCGCTACCGACTGAGCCACTCCCGCCACGCTAAGATCGGGGAGAAAGTGATGAACCATACAAGGCAACCTTGCAGATGAATGGAGAGAGGAAATATCAATGAAAGAAAACTCAATGTCAGCTTCACTTTCTTGTAAGGTCTTTCATTTACCGAATTAGTCGCCTAGATTTGAAACCTATCCTCAACTGCTCCCGCAATAGCAGGGATTAGTTCCTTTTAAAAGCGAACTAATCCCTGCTATTGCGCAATGAAGTGGAGAATTCAATAAGGTGAATCGTCTGAGCTTTGACTACATTGCAGAGTGTGAAACTGAATCTGCTATTGCGCCACTGAAGTGGAGAATCCAATATGATGAATCGTTGGAGCTTTGACTATATTGCAGAGTGTGAAACTCAACCTGCTATTGACCACTGAAGTGAGGAATCCAATAAGCTGAATCTTCTGAGTTTTGATTACATTACAGAGTGTGAAAATGAACCTGCTATTGCTCCACTAAAGTGGAGAATCCAATAAGCTGAATCGTCGGAGCTTTGACTTCATTGCAGAGTGTGAAACTGAACCTGCTATTGCGCCACTGAAGTGGAGAATCCAATAAGTTGAATTGTCGGAGCTTTGACTTCATTGCAGAGTGTAAAACTGAACCTGCTATTGCGCCACTGAAGTGGAGAATCCAGTAAGTTGAATTGTCGGAGCTTTGACTTCATTGCAGAGTATAAAACTGAACCTGCTATTGCGCCACTGAAGTGGAGAATCCAATAAGCTGAATCGTCGGAGCTTTGACTTCATTGCAGAGTGTAAAACTGAACCTGCTATTGCGCCACTGAAGTGGAGAATCCAGTAAGTTGAATTGTCGGAGCTTTGACTTCATTGCAGAGTGTAAAACTGAACCTGCTATTGCGCCACTGAAGTGGAGAATCCAATAAGTTGAATTGTCGGAGCTTTGACTTCATTGCAGAGTGTAAAACTGAACCTGCTGTTGCGCCACTGAAGTGGAGAATCCAATAAGTTGAATTGTCGGAGCTTTGACTTCATTGCAGAGTGTAAAACTGAACCTGCTATTGCGCCACTGAAGTGGAGAATCCAATAAGTTGAATTGTCGGAGCTTTGACTTCATTGCAGAGTGTGAAACTGAACCTGCTATTGCGCCACTGAAATGGAGAATCCAATAAGTTGAGTTGTCGGAGCTTTGACTTCATTGCAGAGTGTGAAACTGAACCTGCTTTGCGCCACTGAAGTGGAGAATCCAATAAGCTGAATCGTCGGAGCTTTGACTTCATTGCAGAGTGTGAAACTGAACCTGCTATTGCGCCACTGAAATGGAGAATCCAATAAGTTGAGTTGTCGGAGCTTTGACTTCATTGCAGAGTGTGAAACTGAACCTGCTTTGCGCCACTGAAGTGGAGAATCCAATAAGCTGAATCGTCGGAGCTCTGACTTCATTGCAGAGTGTGAAACTGAACCTGCTATTGCGCCACTGAAATGGAGAATCCAATAAGTTGAGTTGTCGGAGCTTTGACTTCATTGCAGAGTGTGAAACTGAACCTGCTTTGCGCCACTGAAGTGGAGAATCCAATAAGTTGAATTGTCGGAGCTTTGACTTCATTGCAGAGTGTGAAACTGAACCTGCTTTGCGCCACTGAAGTGGAGAATCCAATAAGTTGAATTGTCGGAGCTTTGACTTCATTGCAGAGTGTAAAACTGAACCTGCTATTGCGCCACTGAAGTGGAGAATCCAATAAGTTGAATCGTCGGAGCTTTGACTTCATTGCAGAGTGTAAAACTGAACCTGCTATTGCGCCACTGAAGTGGAGAATCCAGTAAGTTGAATTGTCGGAGCTTTGACTTCATTGCAGAGTGTAAAACTGAACCTGCTATTGCGCCACTGAAGTGGAGAATCCAATAAGTTGAATTGTCGGAGCTTTGACTTCATTGCAGAGTGTGAAACTGAACCTGCTATTGCGCCACTGAAATGGAGAATCCAATAAGTTGAGTTGTCGGAGCTTTGACTTCATTGCAGAGTGTGAAACTGAACCTGCTTTGCGCCACTGAAGTGGAGAATCCAATAAGCTGAATCGTCGGAGCTTTGACTTCATTGCAGAGTGTGAAACTGAACCTGCTATTGCGCCACTGAAATGGAGAATCCAATAAGTTGAGTTGTCGGAGCTATGACTTCATTGCAGAGTGTGAAACTGAACCTGCTTTGCGCCACTGAAGTGGAGAATCCAATAAGCTGAATCGTCGGAGCTTTGACTTCATTGCAGAGTGTGAAACTCAACCTGCTATTGCGCCACTGAAATGGAGAATCCAATAAGTTGAGTTGTCGGAGCTTTGACTTCATTGCAGAGTGTGAAACTGAACCTGCTTTGCGCCACTGAAGTGGAGAATCCAATAAGCTGAATCGTCGGAGCTTTGACTTCATTGCAGAGTGTGAAACTGAACCTGCTATTGCGCCACTGAAATGGAGAATCCAATAAGTTGAGTTGTCGGAGCTTTGACTTCATTGCAGAGTGTGAAACTGAACCTGCTTTGCGCCACTGAAGTGGAGAATCCAATAAGTTGAATTGTCGGAGCTTTGACTTCATTGCAGAGTGTGAAACTGAACCTGCTTTGCGCCACTGAAGTGGAGAATCCAATAAGTTGAATTGTCGGAGCTTTGACTTCATTGCAGAGTGTGAAACTGAACCTGCTATTGCACCGCTGAAATGGAGAATCCAATAAGTTGAGTTGTCGGAGCTTTGACTTCATTGCAGAGTGTGAAACTGAACCTGCTTTGCGCCACTGAAGTGGAGAATCCAATAAGTTGAATTGTCGGAGCTTTGACTTCATTGCAGAGTGTGAAACTGAACCTGCTTTGCGCCACTGAAGTGGAGAATCCAATAAGTTGAATTGTCGGAGCTTTGACTTCATTGCAGAGTGTGAAACTGAACCTGCTATTGCGCCACTGAAGTGGAGAATCCAATAAGCTGAATCGTCGGAGCTTTGACTTCATTGCAGAGTGTAAAACGGAACCTGCTTTGCGCCACTGAAGTGGAGAATCCAATAAGCTGAATCGTCGGAGCTTTGACTTCATTGCAGAGTGTGAACCTGAACCTGCTATTGCGCCACTGAAGTGGAGAATCCAATAAGCTGAATCGTCGGAGCTTTGACTTCATTGCAGAGTGTGAACCTGAACCTGCTATTGCGCCACTGAAGTGGAGAATCCAATAAGTTGAATCGTCGGAGCTTTGACTTCATTGCAGAGTGTGAACCTGAACCTGCTATTGCGCCACTGAAGTGGAGAATCCAATAAGTTGAATTGTCGGAGCTTTGACTTCATTGCAGAGTGTGAACCTGAACCTGCTATTGCGCCACTGAAGTGGAGAATTAAATAAGCTGAATCGTCGGAGCTTTGACTTCATTGCAGAGTGTGAACCTGAACCTGCTATTGCGCCACTGAAGTGGAGAATCCAATAAGCTGAATCGTCGGAGCTTTGACTTCATTGCAGAGTGTGAACCTGAACCTGCTATTGCGCCACTGAAGTGGAGAATTAAATAAGCTGAATCGTCGGAGCTTTGACTTCATTGAAGAGTGTGAACCTGAACCTGCTATTGCGCCACTGAAGTGGAGAATCCAATAAGTTGAATTGTCGGAGCTTT
Source organism: Ryuthela nishihirai (assembly GCA_038380435.1). NCBI lineage: Eukaryota > Metazoa > Arthropoda > Arachnida > Araneae > Heptathelidae > Ryuthela > Ryuthela nishihirai. The sequence continues at coordinate 109,894 of JAWZYU010000442.1, read as the reverse complement.
GACTTCATTGCAGAGTGTGAACCTGAACCTGCTATTGCGCCACTGAAGTGGAGAATTAAATAAGCTGAATCGTCGGAGCTTTGACTTCATTGCAGAGTGTGAACCTGAACCTGCTATTGCGCCACTGAAGTGGAGAATCCAATAAGCTGAATCGTCGGAGCTTTGACTTCATTGCAGAGTGTGAAACTGAACCTGCTATTGCGCCACTGAAATGGAGAATCCAATAAGTTGAGTTGTCGGAGCTTTGACTTCATTGCAGAGTGTGAAACTGAACCTGCTTTGCGCCACTGAAGTGGAGAATCCAATAAGTTGAATTGTCGGAGCTTTGACTTCATTGCAGAGTGTGAAACTGAACCTGCTTTGCGCCACTGAAGGGGAGAATCCAATAAGTTGAATTGTCGGAGCTTTGACTTCATTGCAGAGTGTGAAACTGAACCTGCTTTGCGCCACTGAAGTGGAGAATCCAATAAGTTGAATTGTCGGAGCTTTGACTTCATTGCAGAGTGTGAAACTGAACCTGATATTGCGCCACTGAAGTGGAGAATCCAATAAGCTGAATCGTCGGAGCTTTGACTTCATTGCAGAGTGTAAAACGGAACCTGCTTTGCGCCACTGAAGTGGAGAATCCAATAAGCTGAATCGTCGGAGCTTTGACTTCATTGCAGAGTGTGAACCTGAACCTGCTATTGCGCCACTGAAGTGGAGAATTAAATAAGTTGAATCGTCGGAGCTTTGACTTCATTGCAGAGTGTGAAACTGAACCTGCTTTGCGCCACTGAAGTGGAGAATCCAATAAGTTGAATTGTCGGAGCTTTGACTTCATTGCAGAGTGTGAAACTGAACCTGCTATTGCGCCACTGAAGTGGAGTATCCAATAAGCTGAATCGTCGGAGCTTTGACTTCATTGCAGAGTGTAAAACGGAACCTGCTATTGCGCCACTGAAGTGGAAAATCCAATAAGCTGAATCGTCGGAGCTTTGACTTCATTGCAGAGTGTGAAACTCAACCTGCTATTGCGCCACTGAAGTGGAGAATTAAATAAGCTGAATCGTCGGAGCTTTGACTTCATTGCAGAGTGTGAAACTCAACCTGCTATTGCGCCATTGAAGTGGAGAATCAAATAAGCTGAATCGTCGGAGCTTTGACTTCATTGCAGAGTGTGAAAGTCAACCTGCTATTGCGCCACTGAAGTGGAGAATCCAATAAGCTGAGTCGTCGGAGCTTTGACTTCATTGCAGAGTGTGAACCTGAACCTGCTATTGCGCCACTGAAGTGGAGAATCCAATAAACTGAATCGTCGGAGCATTGACTTCATTGCAGAGTGTGAAACGCAACCTGCTATTGCGCCACTGAAGTGCAGAATCCAATAAGATGAATCGTCGGAGCTTTGACTTCATTGCAGAATGTGAAACTGAACCTGCTATTGCGCCACTGAAGTGGAGAATCCAATAAGTTGAATTGTCGGAGCTTTGATTTCATTGCAGAGTGTAAAACTGAACCTGCTATGCGCCACTGAAGTGGAGAATCCAATACGTTGAATTGTCGGAGATTTGACTTCATTGCAGAGTGAAAAACTGAACCTGCTATTGCGCCACTGAAGTGGAGAATTCAATAAGTTGAATTGTCGGAGCTTTGACTTCATTGCAGAGTGTGAAACTCAACCTGCTATTGCGCCACTGAAGTGGGGAATCCAATAAGCCGAATCGTCTGAGCTTTGACTTCATTGCAGAGTGTGAAACTGAACCTGCTTTGCGCCACTGAAGCGGAGAATCCAATAAGCTGAATCGTCGGAGCTTTGACTTCATTGCAGAGTGTGAAACTCAACCTGCTATTGCGCCACTGAAGTGGAGAATCCAATAAGCTGAATCGTCGGAGCTTTGACTTCATTGCAGAGTGTGAAACTCAACCTGCTATTGAGCCACTGAAGTGGAGAATCCAATAAGCTGAATCGTCGGAGCTTTGACTTCATTGCAGAGTGTGAAACTCAACCTGCTATTGCGCCACTGAAGTGGAGAATCCAATAAGTTGAATTGTCGGAGCTTTGATTTCATTGCAGAGTGTAAAACTGAACCTGCTATGCGCCACTGAAGTGGAGAATCCAATACGTTGAATTGTCGGAGATTTGACTTCATTGCAGAGTGAAAAACTGAACCTGCTATTGCGCCACTGAAGTGGAGAATTCAATAAGTTGAATTGTCGGAGCTTTGACTTCATTGCAGAGTGTGAAACTCAACCTGCTATTGCGCCACTGAAGTGGGGAATCCAATAAGCCGAATCGTCTGAGCTTTGACTTCATTGCAGAGTGTGAAACTGAACCTGCTTTGCGCCACTGAAGCGGAGAACTCAAAAAGCTGAAGAGTCGGAGCTTTGACTCCATTGCAGAGTGTGAAACTCAACCTGCTATTGCGCCACTGAAGTGGAGAATCCAATAAGCTGAATCGTCGGAGCTTTGACTTCATTGCAGAGTGTGAAACTCAACCTGCTATTGAGCCACTGAAGTGGAGAATCCAATAAGCTGAATCGTCGGAGCTTTGACTTCATTGCAGAGTGTGAAACTCAACCTGCTATTGCGCCACTGAAGTGGAGAATCCAATAAGCTGAATCGTCGGAGCTTTGACTTCATTGCAGAGTGTGAAACTCAACCTGCTATTGCGCCACTGAAGTGGAGAATCCAATAAGCTGAATCGTCGGAGCTTTGACTATATTGCAGAGTGGGAAACTCAACCTGCTATTGCGCACTGAAGCGGAAAATCCAATAAGCTGAATCGTCGGAGCTTTGACTATATTGCAGAGTGTGAAACTCAACCTGCTATTGCGCACTGAATCGGAAAATCCAATAAGCTGAATCGTCGGAGCTTTGACTTCATTGCAGAGTGTGAAATTCAACCTGCTATTGCGCCACTGAAGTGGAGAATCCAATAAGCTGAATCGTCGGAGCTTTGACTTCATTGCAGAGTGTGAAACTCAACCTGCTATTGCGCCACTGAAGTGGAGAATCCAATAAGCTGAATCGTCGGAGGTTTGACTTCATTGCAGAGTGTGAACCTGAACCTGCTATTGCGCCACTGAAGTGGAGAATCCAATAAGCTGAATCGTCGGAGCTTTGACTTCATTGCAGAGTGTGAAACTCTACCTGCTATTGCGCCACTGAAGTGGAGAATCCAATAAGCTGAATCGTCGGAGCTTTGACTTCATTGCAGAGTGTGAACCTGAACCTGCTATTGCGCCACTGAAATGGAGAATCCAATAAGCTGAATCGTCGGAGCTTTGACTTCATTCAGAGTGTGAAACTCAACCTGCTATTGGGCCACTGAAGTGGAGAATCCAATGAGCTGAATCGTCGGAGCTTTGACTTCATTGCAGAGTGTGAAACTCAACCTGCTATTGCGCCACTGAAGTGGAGAATCCAATAAGCTGAATCGTCGGAGCTTTGACATCATTGCAGAGTGTGAAACGCAACCTGCTATTGCGCCACTGAAGTGGAGAATTCAAAAAGCTGAATAGTCGGAGCTTTGACTATATTGCAGAGTGTGAAACTCAACCTGCTATTGCGCACTGAATCGGAAAATCCAATAAGCTGAATCGTCGGAGCTTTGACTTCATTGCAGAGTGTGAAACTCAACCTGCTATTGCGCCACTGAAGTGGAGAATCCAATAAGCTGAATCGTCGGAGCTTTGACTTCATTGCAGAGTGTGAAACTCAACCTGCTATTGCGCCACTGAAGTGGGGAATCCAATGAGCCGAATCGTCTGAGCTTTGACTACATTGCAGAGTGTGAAACTCAACCTGCTATTGCGCCACTGAAGTGGGGAATCCAATAAGCCGAATCGTCTGAGCTTTGACTACATTGCAGAGTGTGAAACTCAACCTGCTATTGCGCCACTGAAGTGGAGAATCCAATAAGCTGAATCGTCGGAGCTTTGACTTCTTTGCAGAGTGTGAAACTCAACCTGCTATTGCGCCACTGAAGTGGAGAATCCAATAAGCTGAATCGTCGGAGCTTTGACTTCATTGCAGAGTGTGAACCTGAACCTGCTATTGCGCCACTGAAGTGTAGAATCCAATAAGATGAATCTTCGGAGCTTTGACTTCATTGCAGAGTGTGAACCTGAACCTGCTATTGCGCCACTGAAGTGGAGAATTCAATAAGCTGAATCGTCGGAGCTTTGACTTCATTGCAGAGTGTGAAACTCAACCTGCTATTGCGCCACTGAAGTGGAGAATCCAATAAGCTGAATCGTTGGAGCTTTGACTTCATTGCAGAGTGTGAACCTGAACCTGCTATTGCGCCACTGAAGTGGAGAATCCAATAAGCTGAATCGTCGGAGCTTTGACTTCATTGCAGAGTGTGAACCTGAACCTGCTATTGCGCCACTGAAGTGGAGAATCCAATAAGCCGAATCGTTGAGCGTGACACGAAGGTTGCCAGATCACTAATTTCTAAAAAAATCGTTGCCAGATATTTTTTCTGAATTCTGTAATCAACCATAGTGTTGGGATATTTTTTGAACGACTGTACCTCAGACTCCATGCTCAGACCCAACCTTTCGAAATTCGTACAGATTGCCTCTAATAACAAAGTCCACTGTGAACAACATAGAGTGTTAGCGAAATCAAGAGTCCTCTAGCTGTTTTAATTCCAACTTCCTTCTGACCTCTCTGCCCGTCCGTTCCATAGCTCGAGGGGTGTTTCAGGGCTGAGCCAGAAACGGGTGGTTTAGTTGCCATTGTCAGGTGTTGCTAAACGCATGCTCCACGAGGAAACTATGGAAGAACTGAAATGAGAGCAGGAAAGCCTCTCTGCAGACAAACCAACCAGTTTTCACACTTTCTGTTGCCAATTAGGGTGCGAGTGGAAGCTGGCAATTAGGGCCCAGCTTCATTTCCAACTTTCTGCCATCATGGAGATTTTCCCCACTGGTCTTCGATATTTTTCAGCTATAATGATAGAGCAGACTTGAAAAGACCAGCAGAACATTATCGGTAAGTCGCTTAGCCCCCCCACTTTTTCTTATTTTTTCTTTTTCCTGGTCGATTGAGTCTCCCCCCCACACTTAATGTTTTCCAAATCCGGGCCTGCGTAGAAGGAACTCATTAACATCAGAACACATCAACACGAATATAAATAATTAAACTCTGTAAATAGTTTTAGTTGTACAATTTAAAATACTTTCTAATAGACAGAAAATCAATTTTTGAAATTATTTGTTAAATATATGGGGGGGGGGGGGGGGCTCGCATTTGTGACTGTTTCAGGCCCCATCTCCATCTCATCTCTCTCAGGCTCTGGTTATCTTCATACATAAAACTAAATTTCTTCCTAATTCTGATATTCTGGCTGATATCCGCAAGCCCTACTATTGAAACGTGAACTTTTTAAATGCTCCTAATTTAATAACAAAGGAAGGAGCTGTGGACTTATTGTCTTTGATGAACCTGACTTATTTGAGTTCTGAGCTGTGTGATTAAAGGGACCTAAGTTTAAGACTTCGTTAAGATACGGATGATATTTTTTTTACTAGAAATGGCCCCTCTTCATTTCTAGCCCGTCACACCGACTCCTATTTGACCTTGAACGAAAAACTGAAAATTCCTTTTATTTCTGAGTTCTACTGACTGAAATGGTCCTATTCATCAATTGTACTCTTCAGCACTGGTACATCAAAATTTGACCTTTGACCTCAAAGACCAATCTCACAAATTTTTGTACAAAATTTCGGATATCTACGTCTCAAAATATCCTTAGGTACTAATTTTTAGTCTTCTAACACTGTTAGATATAGATCGAGGTCAAAGGTCAGATCTATATTTGACCTTTTTAGCTCTCTAGCACCGATATATCTAAATTTGATCGTTGACCTCGAATGACCCTCTGGATACAAAATTTCGTAACGTTTCCAGCACAAGAGAAAGTTTATAGATCAAGGTTCGACCTCAGCATGACCTATGTTTCACCCTGAAGGAGGCATCGGAGGTCAAATATCTGATTTTCCCCGATATCTATGATCCGAATCACCATTCAATGCAAATTTTCAAAGATCTCCATAAGATTCCATCATATTTAGAATTAGGTACATGATCCCCTGTCAGTCAGTCAATCATTCGCAGTGGTTTATATTAATGGTTCTCAACCTTTTATGTTTCACGTACCCCCTGAAAATGTGTATGTAACTGGCATAACCCTTGTATACAGGGTGATTCAAAACTTATCGTTCAAATTTCTTGGGGAGGTAGGGAATACGTCAGGAAACCGATTTCACATAGGAAAGAATGTCCGCAAATGTACGCATGCGTATGTAGAGCGCGCTGTGTGTACCCAACCAGTGTACAGTTCGCCCGACCACTCCCGCTGTCATCAGTGTACGAGCTGACTTACTAGTGATAAGATGAATCGTTTTACGCATCAAGAGCTAGCGGATATGCATCTCGCATATGGGGCAGCTGGCGAAAGCGGCTGCCGAGCTAGGCAAGTTTTCGAAGACCGATACCCCAACAGAAGAATACCGCAGCATCAAATGTTTGCACGTGTGCATCGCAATCTGCGCGAACGTGGTTCACTGCGCAGCAACATGCAGGATACGGGGAGAAGACGACTGACGCGGACTGTCAACGTCGCAGAACAAGTCCCTACAGTCCATCGAAGATAATCCGCATTTGTGACTGTTTCAATGAAGAACAGAACCATCAGTAGCAGCACACGAGCTATTGCTCAGCAGCTTGGGGTCTCTCAGTCAGCAGTGTGGCGGATACTGCACGAGGAACGTGTGCATCCTTACCATCTGCAAAGGGTGCAGTTACTGCATCCTGACGATTATCCGAAGCGTGTGGAATTTGCACAATGGTTCATGCAGAAAGGTGCCGTGGACCCAGTTTTCCAGCTTCTGTCCTTTTTACAGATGAAGCTTCATTCAGTCGTGAAGGTGTGTTCAATACACACAATTCACATGTGTGGGCTTACGACAACCCGCATGGTACGAGAAGTCACGCTGCGCAACATCGTTTTGCCGTAAATGTGTGGGCTGGAATCATTGGTGACTGTTTGTTGGGACCTTACTTGCTACCTCCCCGATTGGACGGCCGGAAATACCTAATATTTCTCGAGACAGTGTTACCGACTTTTCTGGGCGCTGTTCCTGCGCATATCCGCCGAGATATGTGGTATCCAGATGACGGGGCTCCAGTCCATGGCACAATTGTTGCGCGTGATTACCTGAACCGAACATTCGGAGCTCGATGGATCGGTAGAGGTGGACCGATCGCTTGGCCACCCAGGTCACCTGATTTATATCCCATGGATTTCTTTTTGTGGGGGCCATGAAATACCATGTGTACCAGACCCCCGTCGACAGTGAAATGGACCTTGTTGCACGAATAGTGGCCACCGCAGGCATTGTCCGTGATATGTCAGGCGTTTTTGAAAATGTTCGGCGGCAATGCAACGGCGCTGTGAATCCTGTGTCCGTGTAAATCAGTGATTCGTAACCTTTTTTGAACCATCGCCCCCTTTAGAAGAGAACAAAAATTTCAACGCCCCCCCCTAGTCCATAATAGTTAATTTTATATGAAATATTAAAATATTGTTGCATATTTTCTGTATCTAATTTATCTGTTTATTTATCTATTAAAAATCATAAAGCAGAAATTAATAAAACCACAACCAAATGTACAATAAAATTGTTTATTAAATTTTTAAAAATAAACGCAGAATCAATAAGAAATAAAAAATAATTAGATAAATACAAAATTAATAATAAATAAAAAAAATAAATGAGATGGTTGAGGCTGGTGGAGTGTTAACAATTTGTTAATGTCGGGTTCCAATTTCGTTAACATCAATTGCAGATCGCCACGTTAAGTGATGTGTAGTCTGTTCCTCTTCTTTGACAGTAAATTAGCTACTGCACTGAATCCACGGTCAGCCATATAAGACGAAGGAAATGCGATTAAAAACTTCTGTACTATTGCCCACAATCCAGGGTAGAGAACTGGTATTGATTTTTGAAGCCAGAACTCTTGGTATCCATGTTTGAATTTTACTTTGAGTCCTTCGTTAGTCGTGAGTTCTAAGAGTTCCTCTTCCAAATTTGATGATTCTTCAGTATCTGTGTTTGCGAAAGGATCTAAAACCCAACTCGGTATATTCATGTTTAAAATATCTTGGAAACGCTCCGTAAAATCAACATGAAGAACTTCCAAGTGTTGGCAGTAAGTAAGTAAATCTTCCGGTTTTGCAGAGACTGCTGATAATGTGGGAAAGTGGTTGTATTCACCTCTACCTAGATTTCGTTTGAATAGAAGTTTTCCCGCAAAAGCAGCTATGACGTTTTTTGTTTTAATTAAATTCAACTCATCACCTTGCAATTGTAAATTAAATAAATAAATAAATACTCCCTCAAGCAGCTGCTTCCCACAGAGGTCTTACAGGAACCTGTAAGTTTATATGCCATAGTAGAAGGTCTGTGAGGATGGCAAGACCTCAGCAGAAAAACAACACAAACATCCATGCCTTACCCGGGGCTCGAACCCAGGTCCCTCAGAACAGTAGCCAAGCGCGCTAACCACTCGGCCATGGGACTTGATTAAATATTTTAAATAGGTCTGTCAAATAAGCGATGTCATTTTTTGACGTAATCAGGTTTTCGCGCAATTTTTCGTCTCTGTCTTCAAGAAAGTCCAGTACTGAGTCAAATAGATTGGAAAAACGATTCAGACAAACACCTTTAGAGAGCCAACGTACTTCTGTGTGCAGCAGCAAGTGATTGTAATCTGCATCATTTTCATTACAAAGCTTACCAAATAATCGGTCATTCAATGAATTGCTTCTAATCTTATTGATTGCTTTAATAACGTAATGGAGCGACGTATGCAGACGTTCATTCAAATTTTTTGCAACCAAATGCTGACGATGAATAATACAATGTACAGCGAGAACATTTGGTACTGCTTGTTTCAAATGCGCTATGAAACCCTTATGACGCCCTGTCATTGCTGGAGCACCATCAGTAGCAGCAGACAAAATATTGCAAATAGGAATTTTTCTCTTGAAAAAACTTTTGCATGGTATTAAATATAGATTCTCCCTTTGTATCAGATTCCAAATTTTTAGCAAATAATAACTCTTCATGAATTTTTTCTTCTTTTATAAATCGTACGTATGATAAGAGTAGAGCTTCGTTATTTGGTAGAGTTGATTCATCGAGTTGAATGGAAAATTTGCAAGTCTTTAAGTAATCACATAATGATATTTCAACGTCTTTTGCCATTTCATCTATTCTTCTTTGCACTGAATTATTACTGAGAGGAATTTTTTGATGATATCTGACGGTGTCTTATGATGAAGAACAGTTTTTAATATCTCTTTGACTGCCGGCAAAATTAATTCCTCGCCAATTGTGTGTGGTTTTCCTGCTTTTGCGATTAACAATGAAACGTTATATGAGGCTCGTAGTCCATCATCATCTTGTTTAGAAGACGACGCAAAAAGGTTTGACATAGTTGGCTGTTTTAAATATTGCTTTTCCAGTTCTTGGAAATAGGATAAATCTTTGTTCTTCTTATCAGCATGCATTTTATTTAAATGCTCTTGTAGCCTAGAAGGTTTCATAGCTTCATTTGAAAAAAACTCTTCGGCAAATTAAACACATAGGTAATGATTGGTTTGTAGGAGAGTACGTAAATCCATATTTCAAATATTCAATACTGTACTGCCGGCATTTCTTTTTAGATGTAGATTCAGACATTTTCAAATACAAATTAACTTCTCAACAGATTTATAGATAGTTATGAAAATAATTTTTATAATGACTTCTAACACTTATCACTCACGACTATTTATCACGGCGAAGCACATAAAAATAATAAAACATTCCTAGAGCTATCGCTTTTATAGATTTGATTTTGTGCACGCATTAACTTGTATGTTTGCGACGCCCGTGCACTTGCTCCGTAAACAAGTCATTTCAAGCTCCCATATTCTTGTCGAAACATGTTAAATTGCATGAACCGCGTGTTTGCCTACCAACTTGAAAGGACTTGTCACCGTCAATCTATTCTAAACTAAAATAAATTAGGTATAGGTATACCTAATGCTGATTTAAAAATGCTTATTAACGCGATAACAATAAGATAATTTACATAGCTAGATTAAATATTTATTCATGAAAACAGGTATTTTCAAAGTATTTTATTATATTAAAAAATAATTATAAAAAAAATTAAATATAATAAATTTATTATTATTATATTATTGTTGCATCAAGGTTGATTTGCCTATCAGGACGGACACACATGTCCAACGTAATAAGCCTGATATAGTAGTGCATGCTAAGGTCGATTATGAAGATATTGAAGTAGGAATAACATCTCAGGATAACCTGCAGACAGTAGAGGTTGAAAAGAAGAGGAAGTATGATCTGCTGGCTAATGAGTTGAGCCTAATTCACAAGTGTAATGTTAATATTATACCTTATGTTCTGACGTGGGATGGTATTGCAACTACGTACCATAAAGCATACTCGAAGCGACTTGGAGTGGGAAAACATATTGAAGCTTATATCCAATCTGTGATCTTGAAGAGAACTTTTGAGAGCATCTCAGTCGACTTCAGACGTACCAGTACGCTAGTAGACGGTAGCAGGGAACTTATTGTCCAAGCTGCAGTTGAAAAGCTGTACATGACAGATGAGGTAGTGGATGACCAAAACCACCAGGAACACACCACAGAATAGAAGAGATAAAAAGGTTGTCACAGAAAATTCCATTAAATTTATTTTTTTATTTGACCGCCCATCTTGACTGCCTCAACGCCCCCCACTTGCCTCTGGATCCGCTACCGGCCCCCTGGAAGGCTTCAGCGCCCACTGGGGGAATCTATGGTGTAAATGGTCGCAATTTTGAGCACCTACTGTGAACCTGTACTTTACCTTGTTGGAATAAAAGTCACATTCGTTATCACTTAACTGTACTGTTTCCTTGTGTTCACTTTACTTGTCCATTTTGTTCACGTAGATGACGTTTGCGGACATATTTTCCTATGTGAAATCTGTTATCTGACGTATTCCCTACCTCCCCACGAAATTTGAACGATAAGTTTTGAATCACCCTGTAGATAGATAAAACTATAGTTATAGTATAATAATGCCAACTTAGCGACTCTGTTACTAGATCTAGCGACCTTTGAGCTCTCACGGCGTACCCCAAAAAATTTTACTGCGTACCCCACGTTGAGAACCCTTGGTCTACACAGTATTAGATCAGTGATTCTCAAACTTTTTTGCTCCCGGCACACTAATTTTCATCTGACGTATTCCCTACCTCCCCACGAAATTTGAACGATAAGTTTTGAATCACCCTGTAGATAGATAAAACTATAGTTATAGTATGATAATGCCAACTTAGCGACTCTGTTACTAGATCTAGCGACCTTTGAGCTCTCACCGCGTACCCCAAAAAATTTTACCGCGTACCCCACGTTGAGAACCCTTGGTCTACACAGTATTAGATCAGTGATTCTCAAACTTTTTTGCTCCCGGCACACTAATTTTCATCGTGAACACACGCGGCACACTAAAAATTTAAGTTGGCAACATTACTGTAAACTCGCACATGAGCAGTTTGCTTTCAATAACAGCCATTTTTGTGGAGTCGTTTATAAACGCAAAGCTATTCTGTTCAAGTACTGACGCTTATTGACGTTAGTGTTGGGTTGTTTTACCTCTGAGCAGCACTTTTTTGCACACCATGGGCTAAATGGCCAGGTCACATGGACCCCGAAGGTTCAGAGAAGGTTGGGGGAGGGGGCCTACTGGAACAGCTGTTGGGAGACAGATGGTAGCCTCCGGTCAATGCCACCAGTGTGTTCTTTAACGTGCACAGGGTATGGCTCTCCCGTACACGGAGCTACGGCTTAACGTCCCATCCGACGGACGGCAGTTTTTCCAAGCCCATAGGTGTTCCCTACTGACCGTAGGCAGGGCGGAGAATTTTCCGGAGATAAATCTCAACGCTGATCCAGCTGGGACTCGAACCTGGGAACTACAGATTACGAGCCTGGCGCGCTACCGACTGAGCCACCCCCTTTGTCAGGAGTTCTCCCCTGAAAAGCCAGAAGTGGAAGTCTTTTGACCCTTGACCGGAGGCTACCATCTGTCTCCCAACAGCTGTTCCAGTAGGTCCCCTCTCCCAACAGCTGTTCCAGTAGGTCCCCCCACCCCTTTCTTTCCAGGGGAGAACTCCTGAAAAAAAGTTGATGGGAAAATTAACTTACATTGACTAATATTTATTATAACCTACAAAGCAATTCATGGGAATTTATATGAATGAAATTTATGATTAGCATTAATATTCGAAGGTTGTAATGGTATGAAAAATAATAACGATATTAATAAAAATTCTATTCAACATTAGTAACTTTAGATGTTCCCTTCTGAAAATTTTTTTGCCAACTCCCTAGATACTATACGAAAATTATCGAAGCATTGACTGCACGTATTAAAGTCTCCAAAGTTGCCTCTCAAGCTGCGCCACAGAGAAATTCCTAAAAAACACGATTCAATAGAATCAGAAATCTTCGCTTCTTTTGGTCAGTCACTTTGAACCATGTAGAGTTGGCGACATCGAATACACGAAGAGTTGGCTTTTTTAATCTTCGTGTTTAGATTTTGCACACCAATAAACAAACTAAACAACTATCTCCTTTTCATCTTATCGGTAAAACGAAATTAAAACAAACTCTGCCACATAATCTGTTAACCGCTTTTATGCGAAAACCTCACTGACTACGTTTCGTTTTTACGGTGCTTCATATTAAGTTTCCTCAATACGCAGACCAGGCTTAAGGAAGAAGTGCCCTCTTCTAAAATGTTGATAGAGATCGAGTTACTGCTTAGGTTCCGATAGGAGATAGGTCGGAACAGCGAAGACGAGTTAGATCTGTTATCGTGTATCGGTTTCAAGAAGAGTAAAAATAAACGCGACCTGCTTGGTTCGATAAATATTTGAATCTTTTAAGATTTCGGCCTCGCTATCAATTGCGCAAGAGGGAGAAAGTGCTTCCATTCATTAAGGCGGTATTCGGTATAAACAAGGTTTGTAATAGGAGATGAGATTTATCGCGAGTTTTGGAATTTGGTCTGGAAGCCAATTATAAAGTGTTGATAGATTATGGGATCACTTCATTTTTCGTTTCTTGGAAATGCCCAAGTGCGGCGATCTTTGAGTTAAGAGCGAAATATCATTCACGCCAGGCCCGGATCTGAGGGGGGGGGGGTAATACGAAATTAAAACTTTTTTTTTTGAAAATGTCAGTAATGGAAATGGAGTAAAACAAAAATATAACGCACATTACATGCAATTTATGAAATATTTTTTGCTGAAGAAATTGAGCTTCTCTGTGCGTAGAACTCGAATCCAGGTCTCTTGAATTAATGCACTTCTTTGTACAAATAATGTCCTAAATGGACTGGTCACAAGGACTCTAAGGTCGGCTCAGAGAAGGTTGGAGAACTCGAATCCATGTCTCCTGAATTCATGCACTTCTTTGTACATAGAATGTCCTAAATGGACTGGTCACAAGGACTCTAGGGTCGGCTCAGAGAAGGTTGGGGAACTCGAATCCATGTCTCCTGAATTCATGCACTTCTTTATACATAGAATGTCCTAAATGGACTGGTCACAAGGACTCTAGGGTCGGCTCAGAGAAGGTTGGGAAACTCGAATCCATGTCTCCTGAATTCATGCACTTCTTTGTACATATCCTAAATGGACTGGTCACAAGGACTCTAGGGTCGGCTCCGAGAAGGTTGGGGAACTTGAATCCATGTCTCCTGAATTCATGCACTTCTTTGTACATGTAATGTCCTGAATGGACAGGTCACCAGGACTCCTGGGTCGGCTCAGAGAAGGTTGGGGAACTCGAATCCATGTCTCCTGAATTCATTCACTTCTTTGTACATAATGTCCTGAATGGACAGGTCACTAGAACTGCAGGGTCGGTTCAGAGAAGGTTGGGGAAGTCGAATTCATGTCTCCTGAATTCATGCACTTCTTTGTACATATCCTAAATGGACTGGTCACAAGGACTCTAGGGTCGGCTCCGAGAAGGTTGGGGAACTCGAATACATGTCTCCTGAATTCATGCACTTCTTTGTACATAGAATGTCCTGAATGGACAGGTCACAAGGACTCCAGGGTCGGTTCAGAGAAGGTTGGGGAACTCGAATCCATGTCTCCTGAATTCATGCACTTCTTTGTACATAGAATGTCCTAAATGGACTGGTCACAAGGACTCTAGGGTCGGCTCAGAGAAGGTTGGGGAACTCGAATCCATGTCTCCTGAATTCATGCACTTCTTTGTACATAGAATGTCCTAAATGGACTGGTCACAAGGACTCTAGGGTCGGCTCAGAGAAGGTTGGGGAACTCGAACCCATGTCTCCTGAATTCATGCACTTCTTTGTACATAGAATGTCCTAAATGGACTGGTCACAAGGACTCTAGGGTCGGCTCAGAGAAGGTTTGGGAACTCGAATCCATGTCTCCTGAATTCATGCACTTCTTTGTACATATCCTAAATGGACTGGTCACAAGGACTCTAGGGTCGGCTCCGAGAAGGTTGGGGAACTCGAATCCATGTCTCCTGAATTCATGCACTTCTTTGTACATATAATGTCCTGAATGGACAGGTCACCAGGACTCCAGGGTCGGTTCAGAGAAGGTTGGGGAACTCGAATCCATGTCTCCTGAATTCATGCACTTCTTTGTACATAGAATGTCCTAAATGGACTGGTCACAAGGACTCTAGGGTCGGCTCAGAGAAGGTTGGGGAACTCGAATCCATGTCTCCTGAATTCAGGCACTTCTTTGTACATAGAATGTCCTAAATGGACTGGTCACAAGGACTCTAGGGTCGGCTCAGAGAAGGTTGGGGAACTCGAATCCATGTCTCCTGAATTCAGGCACTTCTTTGTACATAGATTGTCCTAAATGGACTGGTCACAAGGACTCTAGGGTCGGCTCAGAGAAGGTTGGGGAACTCGAATCCATGTCTCCTGAATTCATGCACTTTTTTGTACATAGAATGTCCTAAATGGACTGGTCACAAGGACTCTAGGGTCGGCTCAGAGAAGGTTGGGGAACTCGAATCCATGTCTCCTGAATTCAGGCACTTCTTTGTACATAGAATGTCCTAAATGGACTGGTCACAAGGACTCTAGGGTCGGCTCAGAGAAGGTTGGGGAACTCGAATCCATGTCTCCTGAATTCAGGCACTTCTTTGTACATAGAATGTCCTAAATGGACTGGTCACAAGGACTCTAGGGTCGGCTCAGAGAAGGTTGGGGAACTCGAATCCATGTCTCCTGAATTCATGCACTTCTTTGTACATAGAATGTCCTAAATGGACTGGTCACAAGGACTCTAGGGTCGGCTCAGAGAAGGTTGGGGAACTCGAATCCATGTCTCCTGAATTCATGCACTTCTTTGTACATATCCTAAATGGACTGGTCACAAGGACTCTAGGGTCGGCTCCGAGAAGGTTGGGGAACTTGAATCCATGTCTCCTGAATTCATGCACTTCTTTGTACATGTAATGTCCTGAATGGACAGGTCACCAGGACTCCTGGGTCGGCTCAGAGAAGGTTGGGGAACTCGAATCCATGTCTCCTGAATTCATGCACTTCTTTGTACATATAATGTCCTGAATGGACAGGTCACTAGAACTGCAGGGTCGGCTCAGAGAAGGTTGGGGAACGAAACCTACTGAACAACTGTTAAGAGACAACTGGAAGACTCCCGTCAAGGTCATCCAGAGTGTTGCTTGATGTGAACAGGGTATGGCTCTCCTGCACACGAAGCCACGACTTTACTTCCCATCCTAGGTCCTTCTTTCTAGGTTTTTTTTCCTTCTAGTTCTAGTTCTAGTTTTTTTTCTTTCTAGGTTCCATCTAGGTTTACTTCCCATCTCTAGGATGGCGACCTTTTCCAGCCCATCGTGTCCCCTCTCTGACCAAGGGCATGGTCGAAGTTTGCCACAGAAATTCACATTCGGAGAGTATATAAGCGAAGACCATGCCATTCGAAATCGTTTAGCATATTGATTAGAGACGACCCATCATGAAAAGGTTCATTACGGAAAGACAAAGTTCAGCATTTGTTCTGATGAAATCTTACCTCATCTTGTTGGAGAATTTTTTGTCGTATATTCGTTCTCAAGTTTTGAAAAGCTGGAAAAGAAGTGATCTTGAAGGGGTTTTAGGTAATATTCAGCATTCACTGATCATACGGCAATATATTGGTTCTGACAGTTCTAGAAAATGAAATAGCATCCCATGCCATGTATTTTTCTGGATGCAAAGGCATGTTAATAATCCTGTGAGGATTGCCAATGCCTCATACACATATTCATGCCCGGATCTAATAAAATGTGAAGGGGTGGGGCCCAAAGCCCTCCCTGGTACAGTGGTTAGAATACCTGATTACTAAGCTGGTCCCACCAGCTTAGTAATCAGGTATTCAAGCGGGGGTGGCTCAGTCGGTAGCGCGCCAGGCTCGTAATCTGTAGTTCCCAGGTTCGAGTCCCAGCTGGGTCAGCGTTTAGATTTATCTCCGCAAAATTCCCCGCCCTGCCCACGGTCAGTAGGGGACACCGATGGGCTTGGAAAGGCCGCCGTCCGTCGGATGGGACGTTAAGCCATGGCCCCGTGTGCGGGAGAGCCTTACCCTGTGCACGTTAAAGAACACGCTGGATGGCCTTGACGGGAGGCTACCATCTGTCTCCCAACAGCTGTTCCAGTGGGTCCCCTCCCCCAACCTTCTCTGAGCCTTCGGGGTCTATGTGACCTGGCCATTTAGCACATGGTGTGCAAAAAAGTGCCGCTCAGAGGTAAAACAACCCAACCCAAAATACTAAGCCAGTGAGCATATCCTTGTGTAAATGTTTGCATGTTGCAGAGGAGAAACCAAGACAAGCTATATAAAGCTTGTAGGCTATCTCTGTCCGTTGTAGGAAGTTGTACTTGCTCGGCTCCGCTTCGGTCATTCGTTTATAACTCATTCATTTCTTCTGAAGGCGGAGACGAACCTAAGTGCGAATTTTGTGACACCATTTTAACCATTAAGCATATTTTAATTCATTGTCCGGCTTTTAACCTAGACAGAGGTTTATTTTTTATCTTCCACAATTTTACGGCCCAGCCACTTACACTCGGCCATCTTTTATCTGATAACTCTTTTTCATCTTCTGTATTTGCCTTTTTACGTGTTACGGGTTATTTTAACAGATTGTAATTTTATGGATTTGTCTTTTACACCCTATACAACCTGAGTCTTTTACACCTGGTTTGCTTTTACCATTTATATCTTTCTGTTTATGACTTTCATCATCATCATCATCATCCTCAAGCAGCCATGGGCTACGGAGGTCCAACCAGACCACGCAGTTTAATTCTCCAAGCATATCTGTTCTGAGCTACATCTGCTGCATCCGGCCACTGCACACCAATTCTAACAAGGTCCTGTTTGACATTGTCTGCCCACCGCATCCTAGGTCTCCCCCTCCTTCTGAGGCCTCCAGGCACACTGTTCATAACCCTATTCGCCAATCTATAATTATCCATACGGGCAACATGGCCAAACCAGCGGAGTCTCTCTCTGCACAATATGCTGCTTAAAGGAGGTTGCAGACTCCTTTGCCTAACCTCATCATTAGTTACAAAGTTAAACCACCTAATACCCAAGATACTGCGTAAGCATCTAGAATCAAAAGCATCTAGTTTCCTGTTATCTTGTTTACACAGCATCCAAGTTTCACTACCATAACTAACCCTAGAAAGAACCAAACTATTATACAGTCTAAATTTAGTCTTTAGGTGTATACGCCTATTTCTCCACAATCTCCATAGATTCTTAAAAGTCCCGGCAGCAATACCTATTCGTCTGTTAATCTCATGCCGCACATCACCAGTATCAGTTACATAGCTCCCAAGGTAATTAAACTGTGACACCTGCTCAAGACTGCAACCATTCAGATTAACTGAATCACAACCTGCCTGACCAATTTTCATCACTTTAGTTTTCTCTCTGTTTATAACCAAACCTACTCTACTACCAGTCTCATCAACAGCTCGAATGAAAGAGTTCATCTCATCAACATCATTTGCCAAAAGGGCTAAATCATCAGCATAATCTAAATCAGAAATTTTCGTATCTCCAGGCCATTTAAGGCCAAAATCTTTCCCTCGAAGTGAATTTCGCATAACATAATCAACAACCAAACTAAAGAGAAAAGGAGACAAAATGCACCCTTGTCGAACACCAGACGTAATGCTACAATTGCTACAAGACTTACCAACTCTCACACATGACTCAGTGTTATTATAGAGAGCTTTCATTATGTTAACTAACTTGTCTGGTATACCATATGATTTCACAATCAACGACAAATTATGACGATCAACAGAGTCGAAAGCCTTTTTGAAATCAACAAAGCTAGCAACCAAAGGTTTCTGAAACTCTAAACATTTCTCAAGAATCTGCCTAAGTGAAAATATCTGATCCACACATCCCCTACCACATCTGAATCCACATTGCTCATCACGCAATTGACTGTCAACCAGATTCTTAATTCTATTAAGCACAATCATGGAAAGAACTTTACCTGGAACAGAGAGTAGGCTGATACCCCTATAGTTATCACAAGAACTGCGATCACCTTTTTTGAAAATAGGGATAATAATAGCTCTGGTAAAATCTTTAGGAACCATGCCTTTATCATAAAAGTTATTCAAAATTTCAGTCATCCAAGTGGTAACCAAAACATTCCCAGCTCTGAGCATTTCTGTAGTAATTTCATCTACCCCTGGGGATTTATGAAGTTTCAGTTTAGAGATAGCCAAACTAACTTCAGATTGTGTTATAGGGCCAACATTAAAGCTGCCAATGCATCTATCATGATCTATTATTATGATCATCTATTATGACTTTACGCCTATTTATTTGTTTTATCATTTATTGTCTTGTATTTTAACTTTGGTTGTGGGATTTTGCTTCTTTCACACTTTTATTCATCTCGCTTGGCGCATTATGGCCTCAGCTGCCAAAGCGCCGTTAAATCCCAAACAAACAAACAAGCAACCAACCAACTATTGGTATATAGGGGAGTACAGTCGCTCAAAAAATTATCCGAACACTACGGTTGATTACAAAATTCAGAAAAAATATCTGGCAACGATTTTTTTTAGAAATTAGTGATCTGGCAACCTTCGTGTCACGTGACACGAAGGTTGCCAGATCACTAATTTCTAAAAAAAATCGTTGTCAGATATTTTTTCTGAATTTTGTAATCAACCGTAGTGTTCGGATAATTTTTTAAGCGACTGTAGGTGGTCATATTATTTTGATACTAGATCGTGTGGGCTCACTCACGGAAATATTGAGCCTGTGCAGTTACCGTTCACAGCAAACTGGAGCGTGTGCAGTAACTGCACACGCTCCAGTTTGCTGTGAACGGTAACTGGAGCGTGTACAGTTGCTGTACACGCTCCAGATACTTTCCCTGAATTCTGTAATCACGTGACACGAAGGTTGCCAGATCACTGATTTCTAAAAAATCGTTCCTAGATATTTTTTCTGAATTTTGTAATCAACCGTAGTGTTCGGATACTTTTTTGAGCTACTGTACCTTCCTCCCTTTTTAAAACGAAATTAGTTTAAAAAAGAGATTGAATTTACATTGTATTATGACATTTCACCCTGTTCTAGAGGTCTAAAAATTTCTTGAAAAATGCATGAAATATAAATAAATTTAATCATTTTTTTCCTCTGTTACTCTTACTGATATTTTGAAAGGGGAGGGGATAGCCCCCCACCCCATAGATCCGCTTTGCACACATTATGCTTATTTGTGTAGTCACTGAAGTTATAGTTGGTGAGCCAAACGTGACGAATTAACACTCGGATTATCTTCCAAATATTTGCGAAATGAACCATAAAGGACGACTAGTTCCCATCTTTTGTCCACAGTGATTGTTGCATCTGAATTTTGTAGGAGAGATATTTTTTGAAAAAATTTTGAAATATTTTTGAAAGCTGATTAAGATTAATTTTAAACTCATCTGTTGAGACAGTCTTTTGGCATATTTGCTTGGGCTAGGTTGGGTTGTTTTACCTCTGAGCGGCACTTTTTTGCACACCATGGGCTAAATGGCCAGGTCACATGGACCCCGAAGGCTCAGAGAAGGTAGGGGGAGGGGACCCACTGGAACAGCTGTTGGGAGACAGGTGGTAGCCTCCCGTCAAGCCCATCCAGCGTGTTCTTTAACGTGCACAGGGTATGGCTCTCCCGCACACGGGACCACGGCGTAACGTCCCATCCGACGGACGACGGCCTTTCCAAGTCCATCGGTGTCCCCTACTGACCGTGGGCAGGGCGGGGAAGTTTTTCGGAGGTAAATCTCAACGCTGACCCAGCTGGGACTCGAACCTGGGAACTACAGATTACGAGCCTGGCGCGCTACCGACTGAGTCACCAACTGCTTGGAAAAACAGGGGTGACTCAGTCGTCGCTAGGAAAGAACAGAACATTTCCTTTACAATTCTCAACGTTTTCAGCATATCTCGAAGATTTTGTTCTGCCGACAATGCCTCTTTTTAGTGTCTAACAAAGCACCAGTCTGTTCGAAATTTATCACTAATCTGTCAATCTTTGATTTACTTGAACTTTCTGGGAAATAAAGTCGCACTTTAACTCTAGGCCGTAACACTGCCGGTTTGGTAAAACCTTGTCATTAAAAGTGCATTACTTTGTAGTCGACACTCCTTTGAGTTGAGCTGCTTACAGGAGTTTTTACCACATCACGGGCTCTTTAGACTAGGTTCGCAAGGACATTTTGATGGATCGTGAAAGGCTCTTGGCCCAGCCCAGTTAGCCTGTAGGTATCAGTATTATTTACAGTACTGTGCGAATTAGTTGGGACAAGCATCATGAAGCTGCATAAGGAGACAGGGTCCGTGGACACGTTCCGTAAGAGACATTGTGGAAGAAAAAGAAAAACCACCCCTAGAGATGATAGTCTAATTCGAAGAATCAGTATCATAGACTCGAAGAAGCCCAGTGGGGACATCAAAAGGGAGATTGCGTCTCACGGGGTTAATATAGATGCTTCCATCGTACGTCGTCGCCTTCTGGAGTGTGGCCGCCGGCTTGACGCCCCTCCAAAAAGCAGCTTTTGACACTTTCTATGAAACAAAAAAGGCTATCCTGGGCAAAGAAACATCGAGACAGGACTGTGGAGAATTGTGAAAAAGTGATATTTTCCGACGAAACCCACTTTGAGGTGCTTCAGGTCAAATTTCGTCCGCCGCTCGCCTGGAGAACCTCTTCGATCCGGCCACATCCAGCAATTCCCCAAACACCCACCCAAGGTCATGTTTTGGGAATGTTTCACAACTTCCGGGCAACAGACGCTTCACCCCATTGAAGGAATAATGGACAGCAAAAAGTACATAGGTGTTCTGGAGGCGAAAATGGTCCCAACTCTGCAGAAGCTGTTTCCTAACGGCGATGGGGTATTTCAACAGGATCTGGCTCCATGCCACAATTCTAAGCTTGCTAAGAGCTTCTTTACCCAGCAACATTTGAAGGTATTCGAGTGGCCAGGAAATTCACCCGATCTAAACCCCATTGAAAATTTGTGGGCCATTATTAAAGCGCGCATATCTAAGATGGATTGCACGACGAAAACCAAAATGATAGAAAGTGTGAGTGTGATACCACGCCCCTGAAGTGAAGGAGGATGTGTGGAAAGCTAGTGGGATCAATGGTTGAGAGGGTGAAAGAAGTAATTAAAGCTAAGGGGGGTCACATTCACTATGTAGACTATTGAAGAAATAAATATTTTAGTTGTGTCTTTGTTACTGCATTTTCCTATTGTCCCAACTAATTTGCACAGTACTGTACGTCGCAAGGTGAATGGGAATCTTAATTCTGCATCGCCACCAAAAATGTTTGGAAACATTGTGTTAGAGAGTTACATAGCCGATACTAAATTGCACACTATTGCATGTTCTATGACACCAAATTCATTGGGCAAGAGTGGCTCATCAGTAGAGTGCCGGGCTCGTAATCCGCAGTTCCATGATTCGAGTCCCACTTGGGTGGAATATCGCGATTTATCTCTGATAAACTCTCACCCTTCCCTCGATCAGGGGACACCAATAGGCTTCGAAAGGACGTTATCCGTTTAACGGGACGTTAAGCTGTGGTCCGTGTGCGGAAGAACCATATGTTTTGGGGCGGGGGTGGCTCGGTCGGTAGCGCGCCAGGCTCTGTAATCTGTAGTTCCCAGGTTCGAGTCCCAGCTGGGTCAGCGTTGAGATTTATCTCCGCAAATTTCCCCGCCCTGCCCACGGTCAGTAGGGGGCACCGATGGGCTTGAAAAGACCGCCGTCCGTCGTATGCGACTTTAAGCCGTGGCCCGTGTGCGGTAGAGCCATACCGTGTGCACGTTAAAGAACACGCTGGATGGCCTTGACGGGAGGCTACCATCTGTCTCCCAACAGCTGTTCCAGTGGGTCCCCTCCCCCAACCTTCTCTGAGCCTTCGGGGTTCTTGTGGCCTGGCCATTTAGCCCATGGTGTGAAAAAAGTGCCGCTCAGAGGTAAAACAATCCAATCCAATCCAACCATATGTTGTGCACATTAAAGGATTCCCTGAATTGCCTTGAGAGGAGGATATCATCTGCCTCCGTACAGCTATCTAGTTGGTCCCCTTCCCCCGAAACGTTTCTGAGCCCTGGGGTTTTTGTAACCTAGCCATTTGGCCCATTGT
The DNA here is from genome assembly GCA_038380435.1 of Ryuthela nishihirai. Taxonomy (NCBI): domain Eukaryota; kingdom Metazoa; phylum Arthropoda; class Arachnida; order Araneae; family Heptathelidae; genus Ryuthela; species Ryuthela nishihirai. Next base: position 87,071 of record JAWZYU010000442.1, on the reverse strand, counting down.
GTGCAAATAAAGTGACGCTCAGAGGTAGAAAAACCCAACCCAAATTCATTGCTTGCAGTCCCAAATGTGAGTTGGTTGACGACATCGAGATTTATCTCTGCAAACCCTTTGTGTCCTCGGTGCAAAAAGTGTCCCTGACGAACTCGGAAAGGGCGCCGTCCATCGTTATGCCGTGATACAGTGTGAAGGAAAGGCCATACCTCATGACTCTCCTTACAGTACTTCCTACTCTTTCTACTTCTTTTGTCTTGATGGGAGGCTTCCATCTGTTTAATAGCAGATGTACAGTGGATTCCATCGCCCCTCCCTCTTCTGTGAGCACTTAGGTCGTACCAAAAGTAATGACTGTTGGGCTGTAATACGCAAACAATAGCTGTGTCTTTATGCACTTTTTAAGGGGTGTAAATTTCACCTTCTTGTATCTTTCGTGCTCCTCTTTTCAACACATCGGTGCTGATGAACCATAGAAACGAAGCTATATCAAAGAGCGGTCATCGAGTTTTTGATGAAGGAGGACTTCAGCATTTCCGACATTTATTCCACACTAACCAAGATGTACAGTCGCTCAAAAAAGTATTCGAACACTATGGTCGATTACAGAATTCAGAAAAAATATCTTCACAACGATTTTTTTTAGAAATTAGGAATCTGGCAACCTTCGTGTCACATATACAGTCGCTCAAAAAGTATCCGTACAATATCGTCGATTTCAGAATTCAGAAAAAATAACTTCGCAAAGATTTTTTTTGGATATTAGTGACCTGGCAACCTTCGTGTCACATATACAGTCGCTCAAAAAAGTATCCGAACACTAGGTCGATTGCAGAATTGAGAAAAAATATCTTCGCAACGATTTTTTTTTTGAAATTAGTGATCTGGCAACCGTCGTGTCACGTATACAGTCGCTCAAAAAAGTATCCGAACACTATGGTCGATTTCAGAATTCAGAAAAAATATCTTCGCAACGATTTTTTTTAGAAATTAGTGATCTGGCAAACTTCGTGTCACGTATACAGTCGCTCAAAAAGTATCCGAACAATATCGTCGATTCAGAATTCAGAAAAAATATCTTCGCAAAGATTTTTTTTGGAAATTAGTGACCTGGCAACCTTCATGTCACATATACAGTCGCTCAAAAAAGTATCCGAACACTAGGTCGATTGCAGAATTGAGAAAAAATATCTTCGCAACGATTTTTTTTTTGAAATTAGTGATCTGGCAACCGTCGTGTCACGTATACAGTCGCTGAAAAAAGTATCCGAACACTATGGTCGATTGCAGAATTCAGAAAAAACTTCTTCCAACGATTTTTTTTTAGAAATTAGTGATCTGGCAACCTTCGTGTCACGTATACAGTCTCTCAAAAAAGTATCCGAACACTATGGTCGATTACAGAATTCAGGAAAAATATCTTCACAACGATTTTTTTTTAGAAATTAGTGATCTGGCAACCTTCGTGTCACGTATACAGTCGCTCAAAAAAGTATCCGAACACTATGGTCGATTACAGAATTCAGAAAAAATATCTTCACAACGATTTTTTTTTAGAAATTAGTGATCTAACAACCGTGTCACGTATACAGTCGCTCAAAAAAGTATCCGAACACTACGGTCGATTGCAGAATTCAGAAAAAATATCTTCACAACGATTTTTTTTTAGAAATTAGTGATCTGGCAACCTTCGTGTCACGTATATAGTTGCTCAAAAAAGTATCCGAACATTGCGGTCGATTACAGAATTCAGAAAAAATATCTTCACAACGATTTTTTTTTAGAAATTAGTGATCTGGCAACCTTCGTGTCACGTATACAGTCGCTCAAAAAAGTATCCGAACACTATGGTCGATTACAGAATTCAGAAAAAATATCTTCACAACGATTTTTTTTTAGAAATTAGTGATCTAACAACCGTGTCACGTATACAGTGGCTCAAAAGAGTATCCGAACACTACGGTCGATTGCAGAATTCAGAAAAAATATCTTCACAACGATTTTTTTTTAGAAATTAGTGATCTGGCAACCTTTGTGTCACGTATACAGTCGCTCAAAAAAGTATCCGAACACTACGGTCGATTACAGAATTCAGAAAAAATATCTTCACAACGATTTTTTTTTAGAAATTAGTGATCTGGCAACCGTGTCACGTATACAGTCGCTCAAAAAAGTATCCGAACACTACGGTCGATTACAGAATTCAGAAAAAATATCTTCACAACGATTTTTTTTTAGAAATTAGTGATCTGGCAACCTTCGTGTCACGTATACAGTCGCTCAAAAAAGTATCCAAACACTATGGTCGATTACAGAATTCAGAAAAAATATCTTCACAACGATTTTTTTTTAGAAATTAGTGATCTGGCAACCGTGTCACGTATAGAGTCGCACAAAAAAGTATCCGAACACTACGGTCGACTACAGAATTCAGAAAAAATATCTTCACAACGATTTTTTTTTAGAAATTAGTGATCTGGCAACCGTGTCACGTATACAGTCGCTCAAAAAAGTATCCAAACACTATGGTCGATTACAGAATTCAGAAAAAATATCTTCACAACGATTTTTTTTTAGAAATTAGTGATCTGGCAACCGTGTCACGTATACAGTCGCACAAAAAAGTATCCGAACACTACGGTCGACTACAGAATTCAGAAAAAATATCTTCACAACGATTTTTTTTTAGAAATTAGTGATCTGGCAACCGTGTCACGTATACAGTCGCTCAAAAAAGTATCCGAACACTATGGTCGATTACAGAATTCAGAAAAAATATCTTCACAACGATTTTTTTTTTGAAATTAGTGATGTGGCAACCGTCGTGTCACGTATACAGTCGCTCAAAAAAGTATCCGAACACTACGGTCGATTACAGAATTCAGAAAAAACTTCTTCCAACGATTTTTTTTAGAAATTAGTGATCTGGCAACCTTCGTGTCACGTATACAATCGCTCAAAAAAGTATCCAACACTATGGTAGATTACAGAATTGAGAAAAAATATCTTCACAACGATTTTTTTTTAGAAATTAGTGATCTGGCAACCGTGTCACGTATACAGTCGCTCAAAAAAGTATCCAAACACTATGGTCGATTACAGAATTCAGAAAAAATATCTTCACAACGATTTTTTTTTTTAGAAATTAGTGATCTGGCAACCGTGTCACGTATACAGTCGCTCAAAAAAGTATCCGAACACTATGGTCGATTACAGAATTCAGAAAAAACTTCTTCCAACGATTTTTTTTTTAGAAATTAGTGATCTGGCAACCGTCGTGTCACATATACAGTCGCTCAAAAAAGTATCCGAACACTATGGTCGATTTCAGAATTCAGAAAAAATATCTTCGCAACGATTTTTTTTAGAAATTAGTGATCTGGCAACCTTCGTGTCACGTATACAGTCGCTCAAAAAGTATCCGAACAATATCGTCGATTTCAGAATACAGAAAAAATATCTTCGCAAAGATTTTTTTCGGAAATTAGTGACCTTGCAGCCTTCGTGTCACATATACAGTCGCTCAAAAAAGTATCCGAACACTAGGTCGATTGCAGAATTGAGAAAAAATATCTTCGCAACGATTGTTTTTTTGAAATTAGTGATCTGGCAACCGTCGTGTCACGTATACAGTCGCTCAAAAAAGTATCCGAACACTATGGTCGATTTCAGAATTCAGAAAAAATATCTTCGCAACGATTTTTTTTAGAAATTAGTGATCTGGCAACCTTCGTGTCACGTATACAGTCGCTCAAAAAGTATCCGAACAATATCGTCGATTCAGAATTCAGAAAAAATATCTTCGCAAAGATTTTTTTTGGAAATTAGTGACCTGGCAACCTTCATGTCACATATACAGTCGCTCAAAAAAGTATCCGAACACTAGGTCGATTGCAGAATTGAGAAAAAATATTTTCGCAACGATTTTTTTTTTGAAATTAGTGATCTGGCAACCGTCGTGTCACGTATACAGTCGCTCAAAAAAGTATCCGAACACCATGGTCGATTACAGAATTCAGAAAAAACTTCTTCCAACGATTTTTTTTAGAAATTAGTGATCTGGCAACCTTCGTGTCACGTATACAGTCGCTCAAAAAAGTATCCGAACACTATGGTCGATTACAGAATTCAGAAAAAATATCTTCACAACGATTTTTTTTTAGAAATTAGTGATCTGGTAACCTTCGTGTCACGTATACAGTCGCTCAAAAAAGTATCCGAACACTATGGTCGATTACAGAATTCACAAAAAATATCTTCACAACGATTTTTTTTTAGAAATTAGTGATCTAACAACCGTGTCACGTATACAGTCGCTCAAAAAGTATCCGAACACTACGGTCGATTGCAGAATTCAGAAAAAATATCTTCACAACGATTTTTTTTTAGAAATTAGTGATCTGGCAACCTTCGTGTCACGTATACAGTAGCTCAAAAAAGTATCCGAACACTATGGTCGATTACAGAATTCAGAAAAAATATCTTCACAACGATTTTTTTTTAGAAATTAGTGATCTGGCAAACGTGTCACGTATACAGTCGCTCAAAAAAGTATCCGAACATTACGGTCGATTACAGAATTCAGAAAAAATATCTTCACAATGATTTTTTTTTAGAAATTAGTGATCTGGCAACCTTCGTGTCACGTATACAGTCGCTCAAAAAAGTATCCGAACACTATGGTCGATTACAGAATTCAGAAAAAATATCTTCACAACGATTTTTTTTTAGAAATTAGTGATCTAACAACCGTGTCACGTATACAGTCGCTCAAAAAAGTATCCGAACACTACGGTCGATTGCAGAATTCAGAAAAAATATCTTCACAACGATTTTTTTTTAGAAATTAGTGATCTGGCAACCTTCGTGTCACGTATACAGTCGCTCAAAAAAGTATCCGAACACTATGGTCGATTACAGAATTCAGAAAAAATATCTTCACAACGATTTTTTTTTAGAAATTAGTGATCTGGCAACCTTCGTGTCACGTATACAGTCGCTCAAAAAAGTATCCGAACACTACGGTCGACTACAGAATTCAGAAAAAATATCTTCACAACGATTTTTTTTTAGAAATTAGTGATCTGGCAACCTTCGTGTCACGTATACAGTCGCTCAAAAAAGTATCCGAACACTATGGTCGATTACAGAATTCAGAAAAAATATCTTCACAACGATTTTTTTTTAGAAATTAGTGATCTGGCAACCGTGTCACGTATACAGTCGCTCAAAAAAGTATCCGAACACTACGGTCGATTACAGAATTCAGAAAAAATATCTTCACAACGATTTTTTTTTAGAAATTAGTGATCTGGCAACCTTCGTGTCACGTATACAGTCGCTCAAAAAAGTATCCAAACACTATGGTCGATTACAGAATTCAGAAAAAATATTTTCACAACGATTTTTTTTTAGAAATTAGTGATCTGGCAACCGTGTCACGTATACAGTCGCACAAAAAAGTATCCGAACACTACGGTCGACTACAGAATTCAGAAAAAATATCTTCACAACGATTTTTTTTTAGAAATTAGTGATCTGGCAACCGTGTCACGTATACAGTCGCTCAAAAAAGTATCCAAACACTATGGTCGATTACAGAATTCATAAAAAATATCTTCACAACGATTTTTTTTTTGAAATTAGTGATCTGACAACCGTCGTGTCACGTATACAGTCGCTCAAAAAAGTATCCGAACACTATGGTCGATTACAGAATTCAGAAAAAACTTCTTCCAACGATTTTTTTTTAGAAATTAGTGATCTGGCAACCTTCGTGTCACGTATACAGTCGCTCAAAAAAGTATCCGAACACTATGGTAGATTACAGAATTGAGAAAAAATATCTTCACAACGATTTTTTTTTAGAAATTAGTGATCTGGCAACCGTGTCACGTATACAGTCGCTCAAAAAAGTATCCAAACGCTATGGTCGATTACAGAATTCAGAAAAAATATCTTCACAACGATTTTTTTTTTTAGAAATTAGTGATCTGGCAACCGTGTCACGTATACAGTCGCTCAAAAAAGTATCCGAACACTATGGTCGATTACAGAATTCAGAAAAAACTTCTTCCAACGATTTTTTTTTTAGAAATTAGTGATCTGGCAACCGTCGTGTCACGTATACAGTCGCTCAAAAAGTATCCGAACAATATCGTCGATTCAGAATTCAGAAAAAATATCTTCGCAAAGATTTTTTTTGGAAATTAGTGACCTGGCAACCTTCGTGTCACATATACAGTCGCTCAAAAAAGTATCCGAACACTAGGTCGATTGCAGAATTGAGAAAAAATATTTTCGCAACGATTTTTTTTTTGAAATTAGTGATCTGGCAACCGTCGTGTCACGTATACAGTCGCTCAAAAAAGTATCCGAACACTATGGTCGATTACAGAATTCAGAAAAAACTTCTTCCAACGATTTTTTTTTAGAAATTAGTGATCTGGCAACCTTCGTGTCACGTATACAGTCGCTCAAAAAAGTATCCGAACGCTATGGTCGATTTCAGAATTCAGAAAAAATATCTTCGCAACGATTTTTTTTAGAAATTAGTGATCTGGCAACCTTCGTGTCACGTATACAGTCGCTCAAAAAGTATCCGAACACTATGGTCGATTTCATAATTCAGAAAAAATATCTTCGCAACGATTTTTTTTAGAAATTAGTGATCTGGCAACCTTCGTGTCACGTATACAGTCGCTCAAAAAGTATCCGAACAATATCGTCGATTCAGAATTCAGAAAAAATATCTTCGCAAAGATTTTTTTTGGAAATTAGTGACCTGGCAACCTTCATGTCAAATATACAGTCGCTCAAAAAAGTATCCGAACACTAGGTCGATTGCAGAATTGAGAAAAAATATTTTCGCAACGATTTTTTTTTTGAAATTAGTGATCTGGCAACCGTCGTGTCACGTATACAGTCGCTCAAAAAAGTATCCGAACACTATGGTCGATTACAGAATTCAGAAAAAACTTCTTCCAACGATTTTTTTTTAGAAATTAGTGATCTGGCAACCTTCGTGTCACGTATACAGTCGCTCAAAAAAGTATCCGAACACCATGGTCGATTACAGAATTCAGAAAAAACTTCTTCCAACGATTTTTTTTAGAAATTAGTGATCTGGCAACCTTCGTGTCACGTATACAGTCGCTCAAAAAAGTATCCGAACACTATGGTCGATTACAGAATTCAGAAAAAATATCTTCACAACGATTTTTTTTTAGAAATTAGTGATCTGGTAACCTTCGTGTCAGGTATACAGTCGCTCAAAAAAGTATCCGAACACTATGGTCGATTACAGAATTCAGAAAAAATATCTTCACAACGATTTTTTTTTAGAAATTAGTGGTCTAACAACCGTGTCACGTATACAGTCGCTCAAAAAGTATCCGAACACTACGGTCGATTGCAGAATTCAGAAAAAATATCTTCACAACGATTTTTTTTTAGAAATTAGTGATCTGGCAACCTTCGTGTCACGTATACAGTCGCTCAAAAAAGTATCCGAACACTATGGTCAATTACAGAATTCAGAAAAAATATCTTCACAACGATTTTTTTTAGAAATTAGTGATCTGGCAACCGTGTCACGTATACAGTCGCTCAAAAAAGTATCCGAACACTATGGTCGATTACAGAATTCAGAAAAAATATCTTCACAACGATTTTTTTTAGAAATTAGTGATCTGGCAACCTTCGTGTCACGTATACAGTCGCTCAAAAAAGTATCCGAACGCTATGGTCGATTTCAGAATTCAGAAAAAATATCTTCGCCAAGATTTTTTTCGGAAATTAGTGACCTGGCAGCCTTCGTGTCACATATACAGTCGCTCAAAAAAGTATCCGAACACTAGGTCGATTGCAGAATTGAGAAAAAATATCTTCGCAACGATTGTTTTTTTGAAATTAGTGATCTGGCAACCGTCGTGTCACGTATACAGTCGCTCAAAAAAGTATCCGAACACTATGGTCGATTTCAGAATTCAGAAAAAATATCTTCGCAACGATTTTTTTTAGAAATTAGTGATCTGGCAACCTTCGTGTCACGTATACAGTCGCTCAAAAAGTATCCGAACAATATCGTCGATTCAGAATTCAGAAAAAATATCTTCGCAAAGATTTTTTTTGGAAATTAGTGACCTGGCAACCTTCATGTCACATATACAGTCGCTCAAAAAAGTATCCGAACACTAGGTCGATTGCAGAATTGAGAAAAAATATTTTCGCAACGATTTTTTTTTTGAAATTAGTGATCTGGCAACCGTCGTGTCACGTATACAGTCGCTCAAAAAAGTATCCGAACACTATGGTCGATTACAGAATTCAGAAAAAACTTCTTCCAACGATTTTTTTTTAGAAATTAGTGATCTGGCAACCTTCGTGTCACGTATACAGTCGCTCAAAAAAGTATCCGAACACCATGGTCGATTACAGAATTCAGAAAAAACTTCTTCCAACGATTTTTTTTAGAAATTAGTGATCTGGCAACCTTCGTGTCACGTATACAGTCGCTCAAAAAAGTATCCGAACACTATGGTCGATTACAGAATTCAGAAAAAATATCTTCACAACGATTTTTTTTTAGAAATTAGTGATCTGGTAACCTTCGTGTCAGGTATACAGTCGCTCAAAAAAGTATCCGAACACTATGGTCGATTACAGAATTCAGAAAAAATATCTTCACAACGTTTTTTTTTTAGAAATTAGTGATCTAACAACCGTGTCACGTATACAGTCGCTCAAAAAGTATCCGAACACTACGGTCGATTGCAGAATTCAGAAAAAATATCTTCACAACGATTTTTTTTTAGAAATTAGTGATCTGGCAACCTTCGTGTCACGTATACAGTCGCTCAAAAAAGTATCCGAACACTATGGTCGATTACAGAATTCAGAAAAAATATCTTCACAACGATTTTTTTTTAGACATTAGTGATCTGGCAACCGTGTCACGTATACAGTCGCTCAAAAAAGTATCCGAACATTACGGTCGATTACAGAATTCAGAAAAAATATCTTCACAACGATTTTTTTTTAGAAATTAGTGATCTGGCAACCTTCGTGTCACGTATACAGTCGCTCAAAAAAGTATCCGAACACTATGGTCGTTTACAGAATTCAGAAAAAATATCTTCACAACGATTTTTTTTTAGAAATTAGTGATCTAACAACCGTGTCACGTATACAGTCGCTCAAAAAAGTATCCGAACACTACGGTCGATTGCAGAATTCAGAAAAAATATCTTCACAACGATTTTTTTTTAGAAATTAGTGATCTGGCAACCTTCGTGTCACGTATACAGTCGCTCAAAAAAGTATCCGAACACTATGGTCGATTACAGAATTCAGAAAAAATATCTTAACAACGATTTTTTTTTAGAAATTAGTGATCTGGCAACCGTGTCACGTATACAGTCGCTCAAAAAAGTATCCGAACACTACCGTCGATTGCAGAATTCAGAAAAAATATCTTCACAACGATTTTTTTTTAGAAATTAGTGATCTGGCAACCTTCGTGTCACGTATACAGTCGCTCAAAAAAGTATCCAAACACTATGGTCGATTACAGAATTCAGAAAAAATATCTTCACAACGATTTTTTTTTAGAAATTAGTGATCTGGCAACCGTGTCACGTATACAGTCGCACAAAAAAGTATCCGAACACTACGGTCGACTACAGAATTCAGAAAAAATATCTTCACAACGATTTTTTTTTAGAAATTAGTGATCTGGCAACCGTGTCACGTATACAGTCGCTCAAAAAAGTATCCAAACACTATGGTCGATTACAGAATTCAGAAAAAATATCTTCACAACGATTTTTTTTTAGAAATTAGTGATCTGGCAACCGAGTCACGTATACAGTCGCTCATAAAGTATCCGAACACTATGGTCGATTACAGAATTCAGAAAAAATATCTTCACAACGATTTTTTTTTTGAAATAATGATCTGGCAACCGTCGTGTCACGTATACAGTCGCTCAAAAAAGTATCCGAACACTATGGTCGATTACAGAATTCAGAAAAAACTTCTTCCAACGATTTTTTTTTAGAAATTAGTGATCTGGCAACCTTCGTATCACGTATACAGTCGCTCAAAAAAGTATCCGAACACTATGGTAGATTACAGAATTGAGAAAAAACTTCTTCCAACGATTTTTTTTTAGAAATTAGTGATCTGGCAACCTTCGTATCACGTATACAGTCGCTCAAAAAAGTATCCGAACACTATGGTAGATTACAGAATTGAGAAAAAATATCTTCACAACGATTTTTTTTTAGAAATTAGTGATCTGGCAACCGTGTCACGTATACAGTCGCTCAAAAAAGTATCCAAACACTATGGTCGATTACAGAATTCAGAAAAAATATCTTCACAACGATTTTTTTTTTTAGAAATTAGTGATCTGGCAACCGTGTCACGTATACAGTCGCTCAAAAAAGTATCCGAACACTATGGTCGATTACAGAATTCAGAAAAAACTTCTTCCAACGATTTTTTTTTTAGAAATTAGTGATCTGGCAACCGTCGTGTCACATATACAGTCGCTCAAAAAAGTATCCGAACACTATGGTCGATTTCAGAATTCAGAAAAAATATCTTCGCAACGATTTCTTTTAGAAATTAATGATCTGGCAACCTTCGTGTCACGTATACAGTCGCTCAAAAAGTATCCGAACAATATCGTCGATTCAGAATTCAGAAAAAATATCTTCGCAAAGATTTTTTTTGGAAATTAGTGACCTGGCAACCTTCGTGTCACATATACAGTCGCTCAAAAAAGTATCCGAACACTAGGTCGATTGCAGAATTGAGAAAAAATATTTTCGCAACGATTTTTTTTTTGAAATTAGTGATCTGGCAACCGTCGTGTCACGTATACAGTCGCTCAAAAAAGTGTCCGAACACTATGGTCGATTACAGAATTCAGAAAAAACTTCTTCCAACGATTTTTTTTTAGAAATTAGTGATCTGGCAACCTTCGTGTCACGTATACAGTCGCTCAAAAAAGTATCCGAACACTATGGTCGATTACAGAATTCAGAAAAATACCTTCACAACGATTTTTTTTTTTAGAAATTAGTGATCTGGCAACCTTCGTGTCACGCATACAGTCGCTGAAAAAAGTATCCAAACACTATGGTAGATTACAGAATTCAGAAAAAATATCCTGACAACGATTTTTTTTTAGAAATTAGTGATCTGGCAACCGTGTCACGTATACAGTCGCTCAAAAAAGTATCCGAACACTATGGTCGATTACAGAATTCAGAAAAAATATCTTCACAGCGATTTTTTTTAGAAATTAGTGATCTGGCAACCTTTGTGTCACGTATACAGTCGCTCAAAAAAGTATCCAAACACTATGGTCGATTACAGAATTCAGAAATAATATCTTCACAACAATTTTTTTTTAGAAATTAGTGATCTGGCAACCGTGTCACGTATACAGTCGCTCAAAAAAGTATCCGAATACTATGGTCGATTACAGAATTCAGAAAAAATATCTTCACAGCGATTTTTTTTAGAAATTAGTGATCTGGCAACCTTTGTGTCACGTATACAGTCGCTCAAAAAAGTATCCAAACACTATGGTCGATTACAGAATTCAGAAATAATATCTTCACAACAATTTTTTTTTAGAAATTAGTGATCTGGCAACCTTCGTGTCACGTATACAGTCGCTCAAAAAAGTATCCGAACACTATGGTCGATTACAGAATTCAGTAAAAATATCTTCACAACGATTTTTTTTTAGAAATTAGTGATCTGGCAACCTTCGTGTCACTTTTGAACGAGTGTACTAGAGTGAGCAGAAAATCGACGTCAGCAATGGGTTGAAGTCAGTGACGACCATTTAACCCATTGTTTGCACAAAAAGGCCGCTCAGAGGTACAACAATCCAACCCATTAAGCACAATATAGAAATGAATATCGGCAAAAGCTAAGACATACTTTTTTTGATAATCGTTTACTTAGCGAGCATCTTCCTTGAAGGAAGTTTTACAAATCTGCGATGGAAAGTCCAACTCTTTCGTCATCAACATTACTCAGCACAATTCACGCTATTTGAATATTGTTCTCTCGAAATCTTTCTATTTTTACACATTTCTTATGAGCTGGAAGTAAAAAAGTGATGTTTCAAAGAACTAAGTGCTTAGCACCACGGGAACTCAAATAGTAACGTTTGGTGACTTAAACCCTGTGGAAAATCCAGGATTGCAAAACACAATACGCAACGTGACTGGGTTAAAATTAAGAATTTCACCTTCGTAGAATTAAAATCTGCTGAGCAATATTTCTCATATTTTAGAAACTTTCTACTGAAATAATCAGTTTATAGTATTTAGTTGTCAGGGTGAGGTTCTGTAATCCTCTAAATCAAAACTATCCCTCATCCCTTATCTGTATTTAGGGGTGGTCTATAATGCGACCTCACTACTTGTTGCCAGAAAGATGTCGGGCTGCAGACTGTGGATGCGCATTACGGTGTACGAATACTATGAAACTCTATCGGGACATTAGGAAATAGGTATTTATCGTTAAATTGATTGGTTGTTTTACTTCTGAGCAGCACTTTTTGCACACAATGGACTAAATGGCCAGGTCACAAGGACCCCGAAGGCTCAGAGAACGTTGAGGGAGGGGATCCACTGGAACAGCTGTTGGGAGACAGATGGTAGCCTTCCGTCAAGGTCATCTAGTTTGTTCTTTAACGTGCACAGTGTATTGTCCTCCCGCATAATGGGGCATGGTTTAACGTCCCATCCGACGGACGGCGGTCTTTCCAAGCCCGTCGGTGTCCCCTACTGACCGTTAGCAGGGTGGGGAGTTTTACGGCGATAAATCTTAACGCTGACCCAGCTGGGACTCGAACCTGGAACTGCAGATTATGAGCCTGGTGCGCTATCGACTGAGCCACCCCCTCCCCTAAACCTGTAGAAAATGAACGTTGGAGAGCGGAGATGGGGGTGGGGGGGGGAGCACACTGTATCATATCTGAAAAACCCAGGCTAAAAATATAGAGATATTTGACTTTCTCTTCTGGTTTGCCTCACCAAACAATCACTCTGATTTTACTCCATTACTACGTGGTTGCAGCTAGAACGTCACGACTCAATTGTCAAGCAATGATAATGGGGGAGAGCATGCGCTGTAACCTTGGCAACTCCTGGACTGCTGTTAAATTTGATTGTTTCAATAGGAGATTGTTACGCGGCCGGCGGTGAAACACAGAAAGCAGCTGAAACCTGCTTTGACTGTCAACAGAAAGTAAATGTGGACTGGAAACAGAAACCTTTTATTTCACCATAGCTTTGAATGTTTCCTTTCGGCGTGAGTAAAATATATTTGAAACTGTTGCCATATCATTCTTTAGTGGAATGTCACGTCTTAATGCACGCGACTGAACAAAGCTTGAAATGTGGCAGCTTCTATCATCCACACTATCAAATGAAATCTTTATTGCACTAGAAAGATAACAAGTGGCCTCTGTGGAATGTGGGATGCTCGTTCCCCCCCCCCCCCCCTATAGGGTACCACCTTGTCCTGGTGGTGGTGGTGGTGATGGGGGAGCATGTGGCCCAGCAACCGGTCGAAGACTCTGCTGACCGGTATGGGCCCCGCTTGGACAGAGCCAAGACCAACCGTGGTCGAAGGCATCGCTTACCGGTTTAGTGGCCCGATTGGACGATGTCAAGACCTTAACATCAGGCGCTCCGTGGAACAGTTCAAGGATAGGGCTGAACGGATTGGTCCCCTATTAGGCAAGGGCCCTTTTCAAAATATGGGTCCCACTAAGAGTCCCAACCCCGAGTGCCGAGCGAACTTGGATCTACATATCCTTGTTCATGGCTAACCGGGGAATTCCAGGTTTTGACCGATGAATGAGCTTTCCTTCTATAGGACTGCTCGCCATAGGATGTCGAGGATGAGCCTTGCCCCCGACGGTAGAGTGTCGCAGCTTTCCATTCAACTTGGTAGTGTCGTGAGACGGAACCGGGGATTACCGTGCTTGCTGTGTTGTGCAACAAGAAATAGTACTTTTCAAAGAATTCAAAGTTTTTTATGGCCCACTGTTAGTGGATATTCGAGCAAATGGGTAATTGGGAAAATGCAAACATAGTAGTATTGTAATAGCACCTATTCAATACAAAACGAAATTTTCCCTTATATATTGAATTGCATTTTTCCCCTCTCCTCTGTGGGGAATGGACCAAATTTTTGTTGCTAATCAAAGCTCTTGACTATCATACTCCACCAGCAAAACTAAAATTTTTTAGCATAAATAGAGTGTGAAATTTAAGTTTTAAAATTTTCCATCGTCAGAGCCCTGTCGAGCATACTGTAAAGATAGCAAAAGGTATAACCTCATCCGCAAGGTCTTATTCACAACCTCATATTCAAAGTCTTATCCGCAAGGTCTTATCCACAACCTCATATTCAAAGTCTTATCCACAAGGTCTTATCACAACCTCATATTCAAAGTCTTATCCACAAGGTCTTATCCACAACCTCATATTCAAAATCTTATCCACAAGGTCTTATCACAACCTCATATTCAAAGTCTTATCCGCAAGGTCTTATCCACAACCTCATATTCAAAGTCTTATCCACAAGGTCTTATCCACAACCTCATATTCAAGGTCTTATCCGCAAGGTCTTATCACAACCTCATATTCAAAGTCTTATCCACAAGGTCTTATCCACAACCTCATATTCAAAGTCTTATCCACAAGGTCTTATCACAACCTCATATTCAAAGTGTGATCCGCAAGGTCTTATCCACAACCTCATATTCAAAGTCTTATCCGCAAGGTCTTATCACAACCTCATATTCAAAGTCTTATCCGCAAGGTCTTATCCACAACCTCATATTCAAAGTCTTATCCGCAAGGTCTCATCCACAACCTCATAGTCAAAGTCTTATCCACAACCTCATATTCAAAGTCTGATCCGCAAGGTCTTATCCACAACCTCATATTCAAAGTCTAATCCGCAAGGTCTTATCCACAACCTCATATTCAAAGTCTTATCCGCAAGGTCTTATCCACAACCTTATATTCAAAGTCTTATCCGCAAGGTCTTATCCACAGCCTCATATTCAAAGTCTTATCCACAACCTCATATTCAAAGTCTTATCCGCAAGGTCTTATCCATAACCTCATATTCAAAGTCTTATCCGTAAGGTCTTATCCACAACCTCATATTCAAAGTCTTATCCGCAAGGTCTTATCCACAACCTCATATTCAAAGTCTTATCCGCAAGGTCTTATCCACAACTTCATATTCAAAGTGTTATCCGCAAGGTCTTATCACAACCTCATATTCAAAGTCTTATCCACAAGGTCTTATCCACAACCTCATATTCAAAGTCTGATCCGCAAGGTCTTATCCACAACCTCATATTCAAAGTCTTATCCGCAAGGTCTTATCACAACCTCATATTCAAAGTCTTATCCGCAAGGTCTTATCCACAACCTCATATTCAAAGTCTTATCCGCAAGGTCTCATCCACAACCTCATAGTCAAAGTCTTATCCACAACCTCATAGTCAAAGTCTTATCCACAACCTCATAGTCAAAGTCTTATCCACAACCTCATATTCAAAGTCTGATCCGCAAGGTCTTATCCACAACCTCATATTCAAAGTCTTATCCGCAAGGTCTTATCCACAACCTCATATTCAAAGTCTTATCCGCAAGGTCTTATCTACAATCTCATATTCAAAGTCTGATCCGCAAGGTCTTATCACAACCACATATTCAAAGTCTTATCCGCAAGGTCTTATCCACAACCTCATATTCAAAGTCTTATCCGCAAGGTCTTATCCACAACTTCATATTCAAAGTCTTATCCGCAAGGTCTTATCACAACCTCATATTCAAAGTCTTATCCACAAGGTCTTATCCACAACCTCATATTCAAAGTCTGATCCGCAAGGTCTTATCCACAACCTCATATTCAAAGTCTTATCCGCAAGGTCTTATCACAACCTCATATTCAAAGTCTTATCCGCAAGGTCTTATCCACAACCTCATATTCAAAGTCTTATCCGCAAGGTCTCATCCACAACCTCATAGTCAAAGTCTTATCCACAACCTCATATTCAAAGTCTGATCCGCAAGGTCTTATCCACAACCTCATATTCAAAGTCTAATCCGCAAGGTCTTATCCACAACCTCATATTCAAAGTCTTATCCGCAAGGTCTTATCCACAACCTTATATTCAAAGTCTTATCCGCAAGGTCTTATCCACAGCCTCATATTCAAAGTCTTATCCACAACCTCATATTCAAAGTCTTATCCGCAAGGTCTTATCCATAACCTCATATTCAAAGTCTTATCCGTAAGGTCTTATCCACAACCTCATATTCAAAGTCTTATCCGCAAGGTCTTATCCACAACCTCATATTCAAAGTCTTATCCGCAAGGTCTTATCCACAACTTCATATTCAAAGTCTTATCCGCAAGGTCTTATCACAACCTCATATTCAAAGTCTTATCCACAAGGTCTTATCCACAACCTCATATTCAAAGTCTGATCCGCAAGGTCTTATCCACAACCTCATATTCAAAGTCTTATCCGCAAGGTCTTATCACAACCTCATATTCAAAGTCTTATCCGCAAGGTCTTATCCACAACCTCATATTCAAAGTCTTATCCGCAAGGTCTCATCCACAACCTCATAGTCAAAGTCTTATCCACAACCTCATAGTCAAAGTCTTATCCACAACCTCATAGTCAAAGTCTTATCCACAACCTCATATTCAAAGTCTGATCCGCAAGGTCTTATCCACAACCTCATATTCAAAGTCTTATCCGCAAGGTCTTATCCACAACCTCATATTCAAAGTCTTATCCGCAAGGTCTTATCTACAATCTCATATTCAAAGTCTGATCCGCAAGGTCTTATCACAACCACATATTCAAAGTCTTATCCGCAAGGTCTTATCCACAACCTCATATTCAAAGTCTTATCTGCAAGGTCTTATCCACAATCTTATATTCAAAGTTTTATCCGCAAAGTATTATCTGCAAGGTCTTATCCACAACTTCATATTCAATGTCTTATCCGCAAGGTCTTATCCACAACTTCATCTTCAAAGTCTTATCCGCATGGTCTTATCCACAACCTCATATTCAAAGTCTTATCCGCAAGGTCCTATCCACAAACTCATATTTAAAGTCTTATCCGCAAGGTCTTATCCACAACCTCATATTCAAAATCTGATCCGCAAGGTCTTATCCACAACCTCATATTCAAAGTCTTATCCACAAGGTCTTATCCACAAGGTCTTATCCACAACCTCATAGTCAAAGTCTTATCCACAACCTCATATTCAAAGTCTGATCCGCAAGGTCTTATCGACAACCTCATATTCAAAGCTTATCCGCAAGGTCTTATCCACAACCTCATATTCAAAGTCTTATCCGCAAGGTCTTATCACAACCTCATATTCAAAGTCTTATCCGCAAGGTCTTATCCACAACCTCATATTCAAAGTCTTATCCGCAAGGTCTTATCACAACCTCATATACAAAGTCTTATCCGCAAAGTCTTATCCACAACCTCATATTCAAAGTCTTATCCGCAAGGTCTTATCCACAACCTCATATTCAAAGTCTTATCCACAAGGTCTTATCCACAACCTCATATTCAAGGTCTTATCCGCAAGGTCTTATCACTACCTCATATTCAAAGTCTTATCCACAAGGTCTTATCCACAACCTGATATTCAAAGTCTTATCCGCAAGGTCTTATCACAACCTCATATTCAAAGTCTGATCCGCAAGGTCTTATCCACAACCTCATATTCAAAATCTTATCCGCAAGGTCTTATCACAACCTCATATTGAAAGTCTTATCCACAGGGTCTTATCCACAACCTCATATTCAAGGTCTTATTCACAAGGTCTTATCACAACCTCATATTCAAAGTCTTATCTGCAAGGTCTTATCCACAATCTCATATTCAAAGTTTTATCCGCAAAGTCTTATCCGCAAGGTCTTATCCACAACTTCATCTTCAAAGTCTTATCTGTAAGTTCTTATCAGCAAGGTCTTATCCACACCCTCATCCTCAAAGAATTTGTTATCCCAAGGTCTTATCCACAACCGCATCCTCAAATTCTTATCCGTAATCTTCTTCATGATAATGCTAGTGTTCACAAAACCCTGTAAGTTGCGGCCTATCTGGAGCAGGAAAAAATCAAACTGCTACCCCATCCTGCATATTCACCCGATCTTGCATTATGCGATTTTTGGTTTCTTCCAAAAATGAAAAGGAACTTACTGGGAAGGCTTTTTCAAGGGTGCAAGACTTAGCAAAGTGCATTCATTCAAACATAGTAAATACACAGATTAGATGAAGAAATAGACTTCAACAATTGTCAAAACATGTGAAAAAAAATTATCGCTGATACGGCGGGAATCGAACCCGCAACTCTCTAGAAATATGCCAGAGCGTTCTAACCATTAACCCACCCATCATATGTTAAAATCTTCTAGAATAAGACCTGTAAATCTTTGAAAGATTTACAGGTCTTATTCTGGAAGATTTTAGTGTTCATTCAGAGTTGCGGAGGTGGTACCCCTATCAGGAGTACCACCAAGCGTTCCAGAATTGACGTAGACGTCTCGAACTTTACATAGGTGCTGGAGGACAGTACTTTGAAGATGCGTCAAGAATCTTTTGAACGTCCCTCGTACTTCACAGCTTCGTAGACTAGTTCAAATGCAAACATAGAAACGATCATTGCTGGAAATAGGGAGTTGCGGCGAGGCACCAACCTCAAAAATTCTGAAGAAGCTCAGATTTTTATTTTAGAATCCATCGGTGTGCCTTTTCTCATCGAGGCTATTTTCTAATAAGTCACAATGGCAATTTTGTGATTTGAGTCTAAACGTTTGAGTGGAAAAATTCGTTGCTCCAGAATTTCCTATTCGTCAGCAGCTAATTATATCTTGTGATCGGTATTTGATAGCCAGTGTTGCCATAGTGAATTGGCATAATTCCAGCAAAAGGAAATTGGGTAGGGTAGAGCATTTGTTCGGATTGAAAAAAAAGGAAACAAATATCTGAACAATTGTCCTTTTAAGAGAAGACGTTTGGTAACCGTAGTACGTCGCCCCTCCTTCCACGATTGCTACGTCATCAGGACAGTTTGCCGGGTTTCCCACAAGGCTAATGCACTATGTATAATATGCTGGGGTGTAGGGCGTTGAGATTAATCTCCGCAAAAAGTCCCCGCCCTGCCCACGGTCAGTAGGGGACACCGATGGGCTTGGAAAGGCTGCCGTCCGTCGGATGGGAGGTTAAGCCGTGGCCCCGTGTGCGGGAGAGCCATACCCTGTGCACGTTAAAGAACACGCTGGATGGCCTTGACGGGAGGCTACCATCTGTCTCCCAACAGCTGTTCCAGTGTGTCTCCTCCCCAAACCTTCTCTGAGCCATTGGGGTCCATGCGACCGGCCATTTAGCCCATGGTGTGCAAAAGAGTACCGCTCAGAGGTAAAACAACCCAACTGTATGGGATATAGATGGTAGCCTCCCGTCAAGGCCATCCAGCGTTTCTTTAACGTGCACAGGGTATGGCTCTCCCGCACACGGGCCACAGCTTAACGTCTGGGCTTGAAAAGGCCGCCATCCGACGGACGGCGACCTTTCCAAGCCCATCGGTGTCCCCTACTGACCGTGGCAGGGCGGGGAATTTTGCGGAGATAAATCTCAACGCTGACCCAGCTGGGACTCGAACCTGGGAACTGCAGATTATGAGCCTGGCCAACACCTCCTTCTTGTGGCGCGCTTCCTGGCTGTGTGCTTCCTGGCGCGCTACCGACTGAGCCACCCCCGCCCCCAAAATCTTTGGGAGTTGGTAAAATTCGAAGTGACTTGGTTAAAGTTATGGTGAGATGTAAATATTGGGAATTATTTTCGTGAATTTATGACTAGTTGGCAAATTGAGAACATCCACCAACGTAGCATAATTCCGGGTACGTTCCTGACAGAGATATAATTTATGTATAGTAGGTGTTATTTTCTCATTTGGCCAAATTTGATTTCTGAGATGGTAAATTTTCGTATTCTCCCCTCCCCCACAACTGTAGTCCTTCGCTACGCCCTGATAATATGATACAATATTAATTTATTACATCAATTTCTACAGCATTTGGTAACAAATATGTTTTACCACTCATTAAAGTTCCTACAGTCGTTTCGATTACTTTTCTTCATAGGTGCGAAAGTAAAAACAAAAATGTATATAAAATTGAAAAATTATCTTATATAAGTGCGCAAATCTGCTTCATGTATCTAGGGGAGCAATGGATGTAAAGTAGGCCCTGTATTGGGGTGGAGACTACAAAATTTGAATTTCTCACAAAATTAATTATATTAAATCAGCTTTTTGTCTTTCGGCTTTCAAGATTGATCAACCTAAAACACAGCATTAAATAATAAACTGTAATTTTTTTCAAATTCCGAAATTTTCTTTAATTTTAAACGGGAATTCTGACTGAATTGTTCATTGTTTGGAATGGAACAACTGAATTTATTACTAAACCTAACATTAATATTATTTTAGTGTGATTATTGATAACTAGATGGCACCAGTAGCTAGCGTCGGGAAAAACAGAATTTTACCTCTAAACTAGGGGTGATTGAAAGGGTTTCAAGGAAAATAGAAAGGGATAATAGAAAAAGTTGGGATTTATTTTTTTAAATTAAAAATGATTTAGATTGTCCCTTGTTACCAGATTTCACTCGATAAAAAACAGCATTCTCAATCCTTTCTGGTGTTTATATTTTTTTCTTAACCATATGAGATTGTTTCGTCACTTTATTAGCATTACTCGACGAGTTGGGTTGGGTTGTTTTACCTCTGAGCAGCACTTTTTTTGCACACCATGGGCTAAATGGCCAGGTCACAAGGACCCCGAAGGCTCAGAGAAGGTTGGGGGAGGGGACCCACTGGAACAGCTGTTGGGAGACAGATGGTAGCCTCCCGTCAAGGCCATCCAGCGTGTTCTTTAACGTGCACAGGGTATGGCTCTCCCGCACACGGAGCCACGGCTTAACGTCCCATCCGACGGACGGCGGCCTTTCCAAGCCCATCGGTGTCCCCTACTGACCGTGGGCAGGGCGGGGAATTTTGCGGATATAAATCTCAACGCTGACCAAGCTGGGACTCGAATCTGGGAACTACAGATTACGAGCCTGGCGCACTACCGACTGAGCCACTCTCGCCCCAATGTTGCAAGTGATCTGTTTATGTTAGAAATTTCGGTGGTAGAGTGTCTAGAAATAACTCAAAATTTAAGAGCGATTTCACTACCAGCAACAATCTGCCCCAACAGACAAGTATGAAAAATTTTTTTTTTTTAATTTACTGAATAAAAGACAGATACATTTTCACGGTACATAAGTACTATTATTTACAATTTCCCAGTAATCCATTAGTTCGAACTAAATTTTTTAAAGAGTACAAAAGTAGGCAAACGAGAAGTTTCTATTTGAAATTGAATTTCCCATATTCGCTAGAAGCGATATGCGTTCTTCTTCAACTTTAAAGTTTGAAATTTGTAACTGTAAAAGGGACAAACACACCTTAACCAGGTCCGTCCAACCCGCAGTTCACGAAACAAATAATCAATATACTATATCTGGCTCATTTTTTTCGTATTGTTTGACAAACATTATTAGGTGCATAACTGAACTCTTTTGCCAATTTGCAGTACTCATTAAACATGCATAGTTTGTTTTTGAAATAAAAATATTTTCTTTATTCCTTAAAAATATATTTTTTTTGTAATTCATTATTCATTGGAAATGTATATTTCCGCTTTTAAGAAGATAATTATTTTTTCTGTTTCCCTTTAAGAATATAATTATTTTTCCTAGTGGCCATAGGTGTACTGATAGGTCGCGCAACATCCGCGATGGTGTAAGGGGGGGGGGGGACGAAGCACAGTAGAAGCTGATACAACCCTCCCAGTGGCTGCTGCAAGAGAGGATCGTAGCTGAGAGGGAATAGACGCCCTGCTCCTTTGTGCTGTTAATCGCAGATATCGGTCTTGTACAGTCGCTCAAAAAAGTATCCGAACACTATAGTTGATTACAGAATTCAGAAAAATTATCTGGCAACGATTTTTTTAGAAATTAGGGATATGGCAACTTTCGTGTCACGTGATTACAGAATTCAGGAAAAATATCTGGAGGATATCGATCGTGTACAGCAACTGGATCGTGTACAGCAACTGGTTTGCTGTGAACGGTAACTGCACACGCTCAATATTTGGTTGGTTGCCAAATCACTTCTCACTCAAGGTTGCCAGATCACTAATTTCTAAAAAAATCTTTGCCAGATTTTTTTTCTGAATTCTGTAATCAAACATAGCGTTCGGATACTTTTTTGAGCGAATGTAGAATACAGAGAAAATGTATATATATATATTTCCGCATATAGAGAAAACGGAATAGAGACAATATATTTTCTACTATGCATTCTTAACTTTCATTATAAATTTCACATAAATGAACATAAAAATAAAAAAAAAATTGCATATAATTGAAGCAATATGCAAGACATATATTTACAAAATTCAAGCAGACGTTTTCTCAGTTTTTGATTAGCAAACACATAAATTTAATGATCGAAATTTAAAATTTAAATAACATTGTTTTTAATAAATAGTATAGCTAAAAGCCGACTTAGAAAATTCCGCCAGATGCAGTTGTACCGCTTGCACGTACGATAGCGCAGCCCTGTCTATCCTACTTTAAAGAAATTCTCATTTTATTTATAAATAAAAATAAAATACATACCCCTCAAGTAGCTGCTTGCCACAGAGGTCTGACAGGAGCCTGTCAATTTATATGCCGTAGTAGAAGGTCTGAGAGGATGGCAGGGCCTCAGCAGAAAAACGACACATACATCCATGCCTTACCCGGGGCTCGAACCCAGATCACTTAGGTAAAATAAAAAAAAAATGATTTTCTACAGACGGACAGACAAACAGACGAGAAACTGAAAATATTAGCGCGCTTTTTTTATTTGGTATACGTGGTTAAAATGAATGGTGACAGGTGACCGCTTTGTGTGTGTGTGTGTGTGGGGGGGGGGGGGGGGGGTCCTCAGGGACAATCTCAGAGTACTTCTTGCCTGGGGCGGAATTTGTTTCTGAATCGATCTTGGCCCATGGGCCGATTATCATGCATTTTTCCGGGCCATTTTTCGCTCCCAATTTGACCCTGCCTATACATGTGACCTGTAAAATGCAATAAAGAAAGTTACACTTTTTTTTGTTCTATTTTATTGTAACCCGTACCAACTATTTGTTATCATAGCAAACATAATATTTTCATATTCGGCCTGATGCCAAAAAAAAAAAGTTTGCGCATCCCTGGTTTAAACTATCTGCAATAAAGCAAATGAAGCAAATTTGTGTACTGTATACATTACAGTAATTTTATATTATTAATGATTTTAGCATTTTGGTTATCTCTCTTGTCCACAGATGGCAGCACATGGGTAAAAGGAGTAGAAATGTGGTCATGATTCTCCGCTGATTGTTGCAGTTGATAAAAAATAACTAAATTGGCAAAAAGAAACTGACACACAAAAAGGAAGAAAACAACTGTTTTAAGAAGAAATTCAAACGCTATGAAGAAATTACAGAGAAAAAACTGTCTTCAGTAATTTCCCACCAATATTTGAAACATAAAGGTTGATGGTAAAAACACGAAAATTATGCTGCTTATATTGGATTACTGATATTGTTTTACTGTGAGCAGCATTTTTTGTACGCAATGGGCTAAATCGCCAGGTCACAAGGACCCCAAAGCCTCAGAGAAAGGTGGAGACACACTGGACAGCTGTTAGGGGACAGATGGAAGCTTCCCGTTAAGGCATCCAGCATGTTCTTTAAACATGCACAAGACATGGATCTCCTGCACACTCCAGGTCACGGCTTAACGTCCCATCGGACTGACGGATGGATTGTAAAATCTTTAGAATGGGTCCAACGAATATTTGGACTCAGTCTAGGGATGCGTTGTAGGATTATGGCTTGCTAAATAGACTATGATAAACTCAAGAAAATATGGAGACTATGCTCGCATTCAGCAGAATATAGAGCCACTTTACAAATGAAATTTAGATTTACGCATTAGCATTAAAAGCGTGTAACATTTAAATGGTAAAAGAACAATATATATGTAATTATGTTTTGCTTATTATTGCTTAAAATTCAATGCATATCGCCAAGGATGTATCCAGGTAGGGGGCGTAAGGCTGGAGGGCAGGCCACCGTCTTGAGCCCAGTTAACCACCCAGTACAACGTCGGAGTGGCAAGACCAATATCCACGTGGACAATGCGCTGCACATTAGCTCTTTAGGGCTACGACAATTCACAGGTACAGTCTCTCAAAAAAGTATCCGAACACTATGGTTGATAACAGAATTCAGAAAAAATATCTGGCAACGATTTTTTTAGAAATTAGTGATCTGGCAACCTTCGTGTGTTTGACACGAAGGTTGCCAGATCACTAATTTAAAAAAAAAATCGTTGTGAAGATATTTTTTCTGAATTCTGTAATCAACCATAGTGTTCGGATATTGTTTAATATATATAATGCGTATGAATATATAATGCAATGAATATGGAGCGTGTGCAGTTACTGTTCACAGCAAACTGGAGCGGTTGCGGTTAATGTTCACAGCACATTGGATCGTGTGAGCTCACAAAGACCTAGATCGTGTGGGCTCACTCACGGAAATATTGAGCGTGTGCAGTTACCGTTCACAGCAAACTGGAGCGTGTGCAGTAACTGCACACGCTCCAGTTTGCTGTGAACGGTAACTGGAGCGTGTAGAATTGCTGTACACTCTCCAGATATTTTTCCTGAATTCTGTAATCACGTGACACGAAGGTTGCCAGATCACTAATTTCTGAAAAAAATCGTTGCCAGATATTTTTCCTTAATTCTGTAATCAACCATAGCGTTCGGATACTTTTTTGAGCGACTGTACGTAGAAAAAGTCTGAACTCGCGACTGTATACGTGACACGAAGGTTGCCAGATCACTAATTTCTAAAAAAAAAATCGTTGTGAAGATATTTCTGTTCTGAATTCTGTTCTGAATTCTGTAATCGATCATAGTGTTCGGATACTTTTTTGAGCGACTGTATACGTGACACGGTTGCCAGATCACTAATTTCTAAAAAAAAAATCGTTGTGAAGATATTTTTTCTGAATTCCGTAATCAACCATAGTGTTCAGATACTTTTTTGAGCGACTGTACCCATGCTCACTGCGAGACACGAGAAAACTGCGCCTTGCACGAGTGTCTCAGCACCAACACCGGACCACTGAGTTGTGGAAATCTGTCGCCTGATCAGAAGAATCTCATTTCCAACTTCATCATGCTGATTCGCATTTGGAGGAAGCAACATGAGGCCATGGCAACATGATGCACCATCAGTGTTCGGCAGGCTGGAGGTACGGTGGTGTTATGGTTTGAGGACTGTGCCACCATGCCCTGTGTCTACTGATCACAATGAATCAATGGCTCGACGGGACTTCTTACCTTTCTTAATCGTCAAACAACTACACTCCTTCACGATAACAGTGTATCTAGACATCTCCGGCATCTATCAACAAGATAACGCACCATTCCACACGACCAGGAAAGTTACAGAAACATTACAATGGGTTGGGTTGAGTTGTTTTACTTCTGAGCGACACTTTTTTGCACACCATAGGCTAAATGGCCAGGTCACATGGACCCCGAAGGCTCAGAGAAGGTTGGGTGAGGGGACCCACTGGAACAGCTGTTGGGAGACAGATGGTAGCCTCCCGTCAAGGCCATCCAATGTGTTCTTTGACGTGCACAGGGTATGGCTCTCCCACACACAGGGCCACGGCTTAACGTCCCATCCGACAGACGGTGGCTTTTCCAAGCCCATCGGTGTCCAACATGACAATGAATTCTCCATCTGTCTTATGTCCGCCCAACTCACCAGATCTCAACCCAATTCAGCATGTTTGGGAACCTACTGGAAAAGGCGACTCGACTCCGATCCTCCACCTGGCAATGTGCAGGCATTACAGGATGACTTCTGGAAACTCATGTATAGTATCGTGACTATCCCTGCGTGTTTTTGGGTGGTGACGTTAGAGGCAAACGTATAAAAAATGAGGGCAAGGTAATTGATTACACAAAACGTTGTGTTTCACCATTTCAGCATTCCGTGGAAAGTTGGCCTGATGCTGCAATATTTAATTTCAGTGATGAAGTAAAAAAAATGAATGCTATGCTCAAATCAGTGAAGGACAGACCACCTTTTCCCAGTTAAACACATTTATTTGCACAACCAAATTTTATAACAATTCTGAACGATCCATGACATTACTTTTCTTCGTGACACAGATGCAGGGACTTCCTGGGTGACAAGAGGTCAAGGTAGTGGCAGAGACCAAATTTGTCTCACAAGTCATACACTATTAGGGGGTGGGGGTGGCTCAGTCGGTAGCGTGCCAGGCTCGTAATCTGTAGTTCCCAGGTTCGAGTCCCAGCTGGGTCAGCGTTGAGATTTATCTCCACAAGATTCCCCGCCCTGCCCACGGTCAGTAGAGGACACCGATGGGCTTGGAAAGGCCGCCGTCCGTCGGATGGGACGTTAAGCCGTGGCTCCGTGTGCGGGAGAGCCATACCCTGTGCACGTTAAAGAACACGCTGGATGGCCTTGATGGGAGGCTACCATCTGTCTCCCAACAGCTGTTCCAGTGGGTTCCCTCCCCCAACCTTCTCTGAGCCTTCGGGGTCCATGTTACCTGGCCATTTAGCCCATGTTGTGCAAAAAAGTGCCGCTCAGAGGTGAAACAACCCAACCCATACACTATTACTCCAAGAGGAGGGAAACCAGAATAGAAAAATAGACAGTACCTTGCTCCTTATTTCGTGTCGGAAACGATGAGCACTCAGTTTCTTTTCGCCAGGATGGTCTCAGCAAACGTACACAACTGCAACTCCAGTTCTCACAAGCAAATTTCGGGACCCGATCATCTCGGTCCTCGCAGTCTCAGCCACTGAGTTTCTTCTTCTGTGCTCTTTACTCTCTATCGAAAAATGATTGTATGTCGACTCTCGATCCTTTTTCGAGGTCCTCTCCGTGGTGCGAGCCCGGTGCATCCTCTAAACACCATCTGGGCTCGCATGGGACTTTGGCATTGGTTCATTCGTCATGGCTAACTCGTAACTCGCCACGTCGCGAATGTTGTTTTTCGCTTTTACTGGGACCTCCGTCCCAGATGGCACCCGTTATATCAATTCGGTCAATGGTATCAGTTCGAATATCTCACGACCCTGTGGTGACTTTCTTTGCTGGCATAGCACTGAGAGAAAGATGGAAGTACAGGGAGGGGAGAGGAAGGTTGAGATCTAAACAGGCAAACAAGATGGCGGTGGGAATCTAGCCCTGACAGATACGTCGGGGTCACCTTTAGAGAAATGTGAGCACGACAATAGCCCTGAAACTCATTGTGATAGGTACGAACCCAGGATTTAGTTTCTGGGGAGGGGGGGGGGGTCCAAGAATTTTGTTTTGAAGGGTGTAAGATTTCAAATTCTGGAAGACTTTTAGCTTCGGGGGAGGCTGAAAATAATACTTCAACTTTATTTTATTAATCAGTACCATCTTGAGAGCACAGAATTGTCGAGAATGTCATTGTAACCCAACCCACACCATGAAAAACATCCCCAGAGCATGAACCGTCATCCACCATACTTCAAAGTTTGCACAACACATCCAGGCAGGTAGCGTTCACCTGGCATCCTTCACACCCAGACTCCTCTGTCTGATTGCCAGATGGTGAAGCGTGATTAATCACTCCAGAGAATGCGGTTCCACTGCTCAAGAGTCCAGTGGCGCCGAGCTTTACCCCATTCCAACAGACGCTTGGCGTTGATCTTGTTATGTTACGCTTGCGTGCGGTTGCTCGGCCATGGAAACCCATTCACTGCATCTTGCGACGAACTGTTATGGTGCTGACATTGCTTCCAGAGGCATTTTGGAACTCGGTGGTGAGTATTGGAACCGAGGACAGGCGATTTTGTCGCACAACCAGCTTCAGCACTCGGCGGTTCCGCTCTGCCATTTTTCGTAGCCAACTGGGTCGCGATTGCGCTTTCGTTGCTCCTAGGCGTTTCCACTTCCCAAAAATATCACTTACAGTTGATTGGGGCAGCTGCAGCAGGGCCGATATGTCTCGAACCGCCTTGTTGCTACAGTGGGATCCTATGACCGTGTCGTACGGCCCATTCTTTTGTTCATGCGTGTCTATGAGGTTTGCCAGGCCATGTGCGTCCTTTCATACCTGTTTGGGCCATGGCGGTAGAGATTTATCTCTACAAAATTCCCCGCCCTGCCCACGGTCAGTAGTGGACACCGATGGGCTTGGAAAGGCTGCCGTCCGTCGGATAGGACGTTACGCCGTGGTCGCGTGTGCGGGAGAGCCATACCCTGTGCACGTTAAAGAACACGCTGGATGGCCTTGATGGGAGGCTACCATCTGCCTTACAACAGCTGTTCCAGTGGGTCCTCTCCCCCAACCTTCTCTGAGCCTTCGGGGTCTTTGTGATCTGGCCATCTAGCCCATGGTGTGCAAAAACGTGCCGCTCAGAGGTAAACCAACCAACCAACCAACATGTCTGTGGCATGTATGGGTGAATCCACTACTCAGAAGGAGTGTCCTGATACTTTTGGTCAGATAGTGTATCTTCTCTATGGCGTATTAAATGACAGGCTCCTGTCAGACCTCTGTGACAAGCAGCTGCTTGAAAGGGGGCATTTTGTTTTTAAATAAATAACCACGCATTATAATCAGGGGACAAAGGGGTTGCTTTCCCACCCAGTCCTGGAAATCGGAAAAGGCGATTTTTTAAATTATGTTTTATTAATGCCATGTGTTGCTAAAGCATTGCCGTGGCCAAGTGGTTAGCGTGCCTGGCTTATAATCAAAGGGACCCTGGTTTGAGCCTCGGGAAAGTTATGGATGTTTAGGTTGTTTTTTCTGCTGAGGTCTCGCTTTCCTGCTAGACTTCTATTTTGGCGTAAATGAAGTTGCGTTATGAAATTGCGGATTCTGTGATCAACCATAGTATTCGGATACTTTTTTGAGCGACTGTAGGTGGTCATATTATTTTGATACTAGATCGTGTGGGCTCACTCACGGAAATATTGAGCGTGTGCAGTTACCGTTCACAGCAAACTGGAGCGTGTGCAGTAACTGCACACGCTCCAGTTTGCTGTGAACGGTAACTGGAGCGTGTACAGTTACTGTACACGCTCCAGATATTTTTCCTGAATTCTGTAATCACGTGACACGAAGGTTGCCAGATCACTAATTTCTAAAAAAAATCGTTGCCAGATATTTTTTCTGAATTCTGTTATCAACCCTAGTGTTCGGATACTTTTTTGAGAGACTGTACATTGGAAATCCTCCTGTTTATTCTTACCAGTTTTTTAGCTCCTCCCCTATTTTATTCTAGATCCGATCCTGGCCAGGTATTCACAATAATTTGACCAGACAGTATATGTTCCATAAAAAAAAAGTTTATGACTTTTTGAAATGTTGGCGACTTTCGACATAGTCTTGAATGAAAAAATAAGAGAAAAAACAAACAAACTAAAACTCTAAAGTGCAGAAGAACTATTATGTGCTTATAACATTCTAATATATACGTTTAAAAGAGGCAATTTCTGCACTCCAGATATCGGGTTAATGCAACTGAAGCGATCATATAGGCGAACGGCATCCGACACAGTCCACTTTAATCAAAAGCATTGAAGCGAAAATATTTGGCAGAGAAATTAATTATCTCAGAGATCAGTTTTCCGTTAACGGACAAGACTCCTCCCTGGGCCACTCTCATTTTGGATCTAATGATAGAGAATGGCAGACGGTCCCTTTACGCCTACGACACGTGACTGTGCTCCTTTCTCTCTTTCCTTGGGAGCTATTCTTACGCGCTCAGCCCGATGCTGCTGCTGGTGACAGCGGCCGGGAAGCTTTCCTGCTGCTAACAGAACAACTGCGTTAAGCAGAAATGTATCGACCAACTAGGTGTCGGGAACAGAAGCTAGTCACCAGCCGTTTCTTCCCAACTTTTAATGCTCGGAGTTGGCAGTCTTTCCTCGTCCTTTCTTTAAATCAAAGGAAACTTCTGTTTTTTTTATCTCTCTGCTTTCTTAGAATGTGCGCCGAACAATATTTATAGAATCAATGAGTTTTTTTTAATGAACAGACCTTGGTATGTTAGCAAGGAGTCAATTTCGGAGTACGTTCTGTTGAGGTCCTGCCATCCTCTCAGATCTTCTACTCTGGCATATAAACTGACAGGCTCCTGTCAGATCTCTGTGGCAAGCAGCTGCTTGAGGGGGTATTTATTTTTTATTTTTATAATTTAATTTTTAATTACGGATTCTTTTAGAAAACTGTGATTAAAGAAAAATTGAAGATTGAAACCTTTCCGAACCTCGATTTTCAATAATATTCTCTTTCTTTTGGTTTGGGATGTTTTACATCCGATTTCCACACGAGGTAACAAGAATCCCAAGAGCTAATAGAAGGTTGTGGTAAGAGGACTCATTGCAGAGCTGTTAGGAGACATGAATCTTCCTGTCAAGGCCATCCAGCTTGTTCTTCAACGTGAACAAGGCATGGTTCTCCTGCGCAGGGGGTGGCTCAGTCGGTAGCGCTCCAGGCTCGTAATCTGTAGTTCCCAAGTTCGAGTCTCCCAGCTGGGTCAGCGTTGAATTTATCTCCGCAAAATTCCCCGCCCTGCCCACGGTCAGTAGGGGGCACCGATGGGCTTGGAAAGGCCGCCGTCCGTCGGATGGGACGTTAAGTCGTGGCCCCGTGTTCAGGAGAGACTTGCCATGTGCACGTTATAGAACACATTGGATGGCCTTGATGGGAGGCTACCATCTGTCTCTCAACAGCTGTTCCAATGGGTCCCCTTCCACAACCCTCTCTGAGCCTTCGGGGTCCTTGTGACCTGGCCATTTAGCCCATGGTGTGCAAAAAAGTGCCGCTCAGAGGTAAAACAACCCAACCCTGAGCATGGGACCACGACTTAATGTCCCATCCGACAGATGGCAACGTTTACAAGCCCATCGGTGTACCCTTTATAACCTACTGTAACAGATGGCCGGTGCACCAAGTTATGACGTCACCACAAACAGTCCTGTCATGTCGATAATTCTTATATATTTATTTCTAGTATTATTACTGGTGTACTTTTATACTAATCTTTTTATTAACGCTTATTTGCAAATATGTCTTATTTAGAATAAAAATTATTTGGATTGATTAGCAATTATCATATTGCTAATTAATACGAATAATTTTTCTTCTAAATAAGGTATATTTATAAATTAGCGTTAGTACAAAAGCACATCACTGATAATAATAAAAAGAAATATATAAGAATTATCTACATTAGAGGAATTCTTATGCTGACGTCATAGCCGGGTCCACAGGCCTTCTGTTGTAGAAGGTGCTGTCAGAAAGGGATTTAGCGGAGAAAATTATCAACTCAAGCTCAGTTGTGACAGGAATCTGAGAACTGCAGATTACGAGCCTGGCTATTAATCGTGGACTAAGCCATTCCATGACCCAAGGAATGTTTGAAGGATTTTTTGGTTATTTTTGAAAGGAAATGTTTGCAAAAAATATTTCGGATTCCGAAAATCAAGGCTGGAAGGATTCACGGTGATCGTGAAGTTAGCGAAGCAGACAAAGGATGGCCTTAACAAATGACTGTGGATCCTTTAATTTACTCTTTGGTGGTGTGACGTTAACCGCACATTGTACAGTCGCTCAAAAAAGTATCCGAACACTATGGTTGACTACAGAATTCAGAAAAATATCTGGCAACGATTTTTTTAGAAATTAGTGATCTGGCAACCTTCGTGTCAGGTGATTGCAGTTTTGTTGGGTTGTTTTACCTCTGAGCGGCACTTTTTTGCACACCATGGGCTAAATGGCCAGGTCACATGGACCCCGAAGGCTCAGAGAAGGTTGGGGGAGGGGACCCACTGGAACAGCTGTTGGGAGACAGATGGTAGCCTCCCGTCAAGGCCATCCAGCGTGTTCTTTAACGTGCACAGGGTATGGCTCTCCCGCACACTGAACCACGGCTTAATGTCCCATCCGACGGACGGCGGCCTTTACAAGCCCATCAATGTTCCCTACTGACCGTGGGCAGGGCGGGGAATTTTGCGGAGATAAATCTCAACGCTGACTCAGCTGGGACTAGAACCTGGGAACTGCAGATTACGAGCCTGGTGCGCTACCAACTGAGCCACCCCCGTCCCAAGGAGCCATTGGACATTTGTTAAAAAACAGATAATAACCTCCCGTCATGACTATACAGTGTGTTCTTTAACGTGAATTTGGAATGGCTTTCCTGCAAACGTAGACTCGGATTAACATTCCTATCTGAAGGAACTCAACTTTCAGGCACTGGGGGCGGGGGACTAAAACCACGGATCTGCAGGTTACAAACCTTGTACGCTACAGAGTGGACAATACTCCCATTTCTCTTGCTGTGGGGGTGTGGGGGGTGGCTCAACCGGTAGTGCATCTCGTAATCCACAGTTCCCAAGATCGTGTCCCACCTAGGTTTCAGATTTATCTCCGGTGAACACCGCCTTGTCCTCGGTGAGCAAGGGGGATAGAATGGGCTTGGAAAGACCGCCGTCCTTCGAATGGAATATTAAGCTATGGCGCCGTGTGCGAGAGAGCCATACACTGTGCACGTTAAAGAACACGTTGGATGGGCTTTACCGGGGATTACCCTTTGTCTCCTAACTGCCGTCCAGTGGTTTCCCCTTTCCCCAACTTTCTCTGAGCCCTTGAGGACTTTGTGACCCGGTCATTTTGTTTATTCTAAGGTTAAGGGAAACAAAGAAAAACGGTGCTCAGAGATAATGCAACATAATACACACCTGTTAGGGGAAGAACCATTTTTATGAAATGTTCACTGACGAAGACCTGAGCGATATTACAGGGTCTATATATTTATATATCAGGGGTGGTTACCATTTGCGCTTTATGCTACTCATAATCGTTTAAAATAGGTGTGGTTGTAATAATGATAGCTGTTGGAGATAAAATATTAAAAAAATTAATTAACTACAGTTATTTACTGAAATGTCAGTTATTTATTAAAATTAATTCTAAAAAAGCTAAAGCAGTTTTTTGTATAAAAATATATTTGTTTAAAAAAGTATAAAGCAGTTTTTTGTATAAAAATATATTTGTTTAAAAAAGTATAAAGCAGTTTTTTGTATAAAAATATATTTGTTTAAAAAGACTAAAGCAGTTTTTTGTATAAAAATATATTTATTTAAAATGTAATAGCATAATATATTTGCTTCAAAATTTTTATTTTTTTTATTTAAAAGGCTAAAGCATATATAAGCTAAAGCAAATATATTTATTTAAAACGGCTAAAGCAGTTTTTTGTGTAAATTTATATTTATTTAAAATGTAATAGCATAATATGTTTCCTTCAAATTTTTACTCTTTTTAACCGCGATATGTTTTTACACAACCACTGGTATTATAGTAAATAAAATGAAATTGTTATCTAACAGTTTCATTTATGTAACCGTTGAAGTCTCTATTTCTTTCAGAAGCGAAACAGTTTGAATAATACCTTCATTCCATTTGCTTATAACCCCTTCAAAGTTATTTTAGTTAAAAACAATTGCTGCTTAGCGATAATAAATAACAGCCATTCTTCCCCTCCTAGTACAAAAAAAAAATTAGAAGAAATGCGTTTCACATTCTAATGCTGGAAAACTTCAAAAGACAATTGACCACACGAAAAAAAGAAAAACAAAAACAAAAAAAAAACCCGAGTTAAAATTCTAAGTGAGAATTTTCTTCTGTCATAATTGCATGCCATTTTAGTGACTTTGTTTCTGGAAGCTATTTAACAGAAATGTTTTCTTTAATATCTAGATTTCGGCCTACGAAAACAATGCATAAAACTGCAGTAAAAAACTAGAAAAACTAATTGTATACCTTTTCTCTCATTAAATAAGATAAATAGCAAGGAGAGACAGTTTTCCAGATCACCAGAAGAAGAAAAAAAAATCTATATTTTTACAGACGATGGAGAATGGCGATTAACGGAAAAAGATATCAACACCTTTTCTGTCTGTTTACCGATATCGAAGCAAAGGACATTTGCATAAAGGTTTAATGGTTTTGAGGGAGAAACGAAAACGTTACTTACGATTTCGATCTAAAAGGCACAGGCAAAAAAAAAGTTCTTTGAAAACTGTTTCTTTGCTTTTTAGGGATGTCGAAGCAATTTATTTGAAAACGAAATTGGTAAACCTAGAACTAAGACCACAATCTCCTAGATGGATCCTAACACGGAAGCAAAATAAACAAGGAATAGAAAAGAAATGGAGCCCGAGCAGTTTACGTTTGCTAACGACAGAGTTTACTAGGGAATATGCTAAAGAGCTCTCAAAACTCAAACGTTGCATTCTAGGGAGGTGGGAGATGCTTTTTAGTATAATGCGAAAGTCTTAGCTGTTTATTTCATTCTTTACGTGATCTTTAGTCATTTTAGAAAATGATTAGATGCATTTTTGGTGGGGATTTTGTTTTTCGTGTGAAGTATAGAGAAAGGATTGTGATTGTGAAAATAAAAAAAAAAATTAATGAGATTTATTGCGAGAACGTCTTAGAGGTTCCTGAAACACGAAAAAAAAGTGATTTTCCAAGTGGCTTTTTCACATTCAAGGTATCAAATTATTGAACTGATATTTTTATTTTGTATATTTCCATCCTGGTATGTTGTTTTACTTCTAAACAGAACTTTTTTCTCTTTTTTATCTTTTTGCTTTTTTTTATATAATGGTCTAAAACAGTGGTTTTCAACGGGGGCACTTTGGAAATTTACGGGGACGTCGTGAGTTAATATAAAATATGGAATAGTTCTTTTATTAACACAGTTATGAATGCTTTGTTTAGACAGAAAAACTTATCGAAACACTCGTAAATTTGTATACACGGAAAATATATAATTTCAACTAGTTTTATTCAGGAGAAAATACTTTGAATTACCTTAAGGGGGCGGGGCAGTGGACTCAAAAAAGGAGCAACCGCTGGACTAAAGCAGTGGTTCCAGCCTTTTCAGGTTCAGGTCATAAGCAGGCCCAGATCTAGAAAATGAATCTAGAGGAGGGTTGGACAAGAAACACAAGCAAGCCGGAAAAATGTAAAGGGGAGAGAGGCAAGAGATTGTATTTCCAACGCCGTATAACATTTCTTCCTTCTGTTTTTAAAACAATTTCTTGAGAAATGAATGAAATATAAATAAGTTTAATAATTTCTTTACCTCTAATTACCCTTACGAGCATTTTCGGGTGTGTGATCTGAAGCCACGACCTCCTGGAAAAATTGTCTTGATCAGGTGGGGTCTTAACCCCACGACCTCCTGGAAAAACTGTCTTGATCAGGTGGGGTCTTAACCCCACACCTCCTGAAAAAATTGTCTTGAGCCGGGTGGGGTCTGAACCCTACGAGCTCTTGGAAAAATTGTCTTGAGCCGGATAGGTCTGAACCCACGAGCTCTTGAAAAAATTGTATTGAGTCGGATAGGTCTGAACCCTACGACCTCCTGAAAACAGTTTCTTGAGCCGGGTGGGGGTCTGAATCCTACGAACTCTTGAAAAATTTGTCTTGAGCCTGGTAGGGTCTGAACCTCACGGCCTCTTTGAAAATTTGTCTTGAGTCGGGTGGGGTCTGAACCCTACGAGCTCTTGGAAAAATTGTCTTGAGCCGGATGAGGTCTGAACTCCACGACCTCCTGGAAAAATTGTCTTGAGCCGGGTGGGGTCTGAACCCTACGAGCTCTTGGAAAAATTGTCTTGAGCCAGATAGGTCTGAACCCACGAGCTCTTGAAAAAATTGTATTGAGTCGGATAGGTCTGAACCCCACGACCTCCTGAAAACAGTTTCTTGAGCCGGGTGGGGTCTGAACCCTACGAGCTCTTGGAAAATTTGTCTCGAGCCGGGTGGGGTCTGAACCCCACGGCCTCTTGGAAAAATTGTCTTCAGCCGGGTGGGTTTATGACATCTGGCATGTTAATAATGAACTGTGGATTCATTTGCTTAAAAGTAAATAGTGCAACTGGATTAACTCACCAAGTAAGTAGGTTCCAGAGGATTCACTTTTCATACCGCATATGGCAATATTTCAATAAAGTTAAATTTTCTTATAGCTTTGCTCCATTGTCATACTAATGAACTAATACCAAATAAGTAATATGCAATTGAATACTTTCTGCTCATTCGCGTACGAAAAATTTGGCGTAGAATTGTAAAACATACCCTGCATGCTTTTAAAATTAAACTGATTTTTATTTATTTTAAAAAGCCAGAAATTGATTTTAAATTACTCTATAATATTTTAATATAATTTATTGTTTAACAGGATATAACCGTATTTTCCCTCAAACAATGGGAAAGCTCGACTAATCAGATTTCAGTTTCTATGGTTACAGTTGTTAAATTCAAATTTTCTACTCTAACGTTCTGTAACGAAAATTTGTTCCTTCACAGCCTGACTTTGATAGTGAATACGTGTAATATGTATGCACATATTAAATATATCATTATTACTCAGATATTGGGGCGGGGTGGCTCAGTCGGTAGCGCGCCAGTCTCGTAATCTGTAGTTCCCAGGTTCGAGTCCCAGCTGGGTCAGCGTTGAGATTTATCTCCGCAAAATTCCCTGCCCACGGTCAGTAGGGGACACCGATGGGCTTGGAAAGGCCGCCGTCCGTACGTTAAGCCGTGGCCCCGTGTGCGGGAGAGACATACCCTGTGCACGTTAAAAGAACACGCTGGATGGCCTTGACGGGAGGCTACCATCTGTCTCCCA
Source organism: Ryuthela nishihirai (assembly GCA_038380435.1). Classification (NCBI taxonomy): domain Eukaryota; kingdom Metazoa; phylum Arthropoda; class Arachnida; order Araneae; family Heptathelidae; genus Ryuthela; species Ryuthela nishihirai. The sequence continues at coordinate 50,092 of JAWZYU010000442.1, read as the reverse complement.
ACAGCTGTTCCAGTGGGTCCCCTCCCCCAACCTTCTCTATTATGTGACGGATGTGATGGAAGACTACACATACGATGAATTGGCGGATATGCATCTGATGTACGGCCAAGCAGAGGCTACCTGCTTGGCCGTACATCAGATGCATATCCGCCAATTCATCTGATGCATATCCGCCAATTCATCGTATGTGTAGTCTAGCTGAGGCTACCATCTGTCTCCCAACAGCTGTTCCAGTGGGTCCCCTCCCCCAACCTTCTCTGAGCCTTCGGGGACATGTGACCTGGCCATTTAGCCCATGGTGTGCAAAAAAGTGCCGCTCAGAGGTAAAACAACCCAACTTAGCAAACTCTTTTAATCAATCTTCTGCTTAGAGTTGGACGTCAACGAAATTTGCGTGCCAACTCATCTACTGCATTAACATTTTTGAAGAATAGTCACTTTCGGAAGCAATCTCTTCGGATACTTCATCTTCCGGATACTTCATCTTCCATTTCGGATACTTCATCTTCCAGTGCGAAAACTGACTGAAACCGAACCGAAATTCCTCTGAGTCGTGATTTAGTTTTACTCGCCACCCAATTTCATTTTCCTTAGCGAAGTAAAGATTTCCAGCTAATTAATTAAATTACCATTACGTACTAATTGCACGGTGTGGGAAAACCTGGATTCTTTTTCTCCATTACACTTCGTTAACTCTAACAGTTGCTTCGATTATTTTCCCACTTGCGGCGAGAGAAAGATTGAAGTCGCAAGGGCGATATCGTTCCTTGTATTTTGCGTGTCTGAACTTTATAGGCTGCCACTTTTAGAGACGAAAGATATGCATCATTTATCATCGCATCAGCATTTTTATCCTCTCCTTCAGCTCGCAGAAGATTGTTTCTAATCACTCTGAACTGTTCTGAATTTGAAGGAATGCTGAAACAACGCTTCTCTGCTCTCCGCTACACGAAATAAAGAAGCGGTTTAAACAAAATTCAGCAAAACATAACACACTCAATAAAAAAATGCCAATTTCGCAATTATATAATTATGTAATATGATATAAGTTTCAGGACGTGTTTATGTCCACAGTAAAAATATTTTGTCATCAATTTAATGTGTAAAGAGAAAATTTTTTATTACTCTTTTAGGTATTTTTCTGTAATGGATTAATTTTGATTTTCTTCCCTTCAACTATTGGGCAAGTTGAAAAAGATTCCATGACTAAGAACACTTTGAATTGTTCTTTCCGCAGCGAATTAATTTCAATAATGAGTTAAAATTTTTTTTAGCTATTACTGTCATTTAATCGAGGTTAACATTATTTTCAATAAAAAAAATTAATAAATATACATATAAAAACATTCATTTAAAACAAATCCATTGCATTTGATATTTTTTGGAAGGGACGTTAAGCCGTACTTCCGTGGGCATGAGAGCCATTCCCTTGTGCACGTTAAAGAACACGCTGGATGGCCTTGACAGAAGACTTCCATCTGTCGGTATCTGTTTAGTGGTACAATTGCAGATTACAACCCTTCCCCTATTCAACTCTGAACCCTTAGGGTGTTTGTGACCTGACTATTAAGTCCATTTAGTGCGGGGCGGGGGTGGCTCAGTCGGTAGCGCGCCAGGCTCGTAATCTGTAGTTCCCAGGTTCGAGTCCTAGCTGGGTCAGCGTTGAGATTTATCTTCGCAAAATTCCCCGCCCTGCCCACGGTCAGTAGGGGACACCGATTGGCTTGGAAAGGCCGCCGTCCGTCCGATGGGACGTTAAGCCGTGGCCCCGTGTGCGGGAGAGCCATACCCTGTGCACGTTAAAGAACACGCTGGATGGCCTTGACGGGAGGCTACCATCTGTCTCCCAACAGCTGTTCCAGTGGGTCCCCTCTCCCAACCTTCTCTGAGCCTTCGGGGTCCATGTGATCTAGCTATTTAGCCCATGGTGTGCAAAAAAGTGCGCTCAGAGGTAAAACAACCCAACCCAACCCATTTAGTGCACGGAAGTGCTGCTCAGAGGTAAAACAACTCTTCATTTCCATGACATTTGTTTGATTTCGTCAGACAAAATTACACCTCAAGCAGCTATTTGACCATAGTGGCTTAACAGGAGCCTGTCAGTTTAATACGCCATACAGAAGAATCTGTGAGGAAGGTTAGACCTCAGCATATTGGGTTGGTTATTTTACCTCTGAGCGGCACTTCTTTTTTGCACAAAATGAAAAGGGGTTGATGCAAAAAGGTTTGTGCATTTTGTGCACAAAATCTCGAGGGCTCAGAGAAGGTTCGGGTAAGAGGACCCACTGGACAGCGATTGGGAGACAGATGATAGCCTCCCGCCAAGGCCATCCAGCATGTTCTTTGATGTGCACAGGGTATGGCTCTGTGGCACATGGAGCAGCGGCTTAAGTCCATCCGTATGTTACGTAGACACGGAGCAGCGGCTTAACGTCTTAACGTCGTCCGAATTGTCTTTCCGCAGCGAATTAATTTCAATAATGAGTTAATATTTTTTTAGCTATTTCTGTCATTTAATCGAGGTTAACATTATTTTCAATAAAAAAAATTAATAAATATACATAAAAACATTCATTTAAAACAAATCCATTGCATTTGATATTTTTTGGAAGGGACGTTAAGCCGTACTTCCTTGGGCATGAGAGCCATTCCCTTGTGCACGTTAAAGAACACGCTGGATGGCCTTGACAGAAAACTTCAATATGCCGGTATCTGTCGACGGATTGTCCAAGTCTACTGACCGAGAGCAAGGTGGGTTTTTGCAGAGATAACTCTCAACTCTGGCCCAGGGGGTACTTGAACATGCGAACTTCAATTACGAGTCTGGCACGCTACAGATTGAGTCCCCCCCTCCTCCCCAAACCTCATGCAAAAGAAACACACACACCCATGCCTTACACGGGGCTCGAACCTAGGTCCCTTTGATCACGTGTTCCTTCCTTCACGTGTTCCCTTCGTGTCACGTGACACGAAGGTTGCCAGATCACTAATTACTAAAAAAAACGTTGCCAGATATTTTTTCTGAATTCTGTATTCAACCATAGTGTTTGGATATTTTTTGAGCGCCTGTAGGTGGTCATATTATTTTGATACTAGATCGTGTGGGCTCACTCACGGAAATATTGAGCGTGTGCAGTTACCGTTCACAGCAAACTGGAGCGTGTGCAGTAACTGCACACGCTCCAGTTTGCTGTGAACGGTAACTGGAGCGTGTACAGCTACTGTACACGCTCCAGATATTTTTCCTGAATTCTGTAATCACGTGACACGAAGGTTGCCAGATCACTAATTTCTAAAAAAAATCGTTGCCAGATATTTTTTCTGAATTCTGTAATCAACCATAGTGTTCGGATATTTTTTGAGCGACTGTACATTAGATTTTTACTTTACACAAGATCCTTTAACCTACGTGAATATATTAATTTTAGTTTTAATTTCTTATAGCAAGAGGCAAGTATTTGAAGCTTTTAAGTGCAATAGATGAATAATGCTTATGAGTAATTTCTTTTTTAATCCAAGGAGCTGTATACTTCGGATCTTTCTCTCTCAAGTTATCAAAATTCGGTTGAATTTGACAAATTAAAGACTTCTGCTTAAAAATATCATCACTTGAAAAATATACACTTGTTTAATAGGAGTATGTTCAGCGTAGAGTAACAGCTGAAATGGCTTACAGCATTCGTATTACTTCTGTAACTGATTGGCTACTGCGCTTGACTACTGATCTACGGGACCTGGGTTCGAGCCCTGGGTAAAGCATCGAGGTATGTGTTGTTTTTCTGCAGAGGTCTCGCCATCCTCACAGCCTTCTATTATGGCGTATAAACTGACAGGCTCATGTGGCAAGCAGACCTCAGTGACAAGCAGCTGCTTGAGGGATATATTTATTTTTATATAATTTTGTTTTGCAGAGAAAACGGAGACATACACCGAAGAGTCAAAACATTATGACCAGCGCGTCTTTATACAAATCGAGGCAACTGCAGGTAAACGACGGCGCATGTGAAGGTCATGAAACACCTGATACTGAGCTCTGTTAATCATTGTTATTCTTGTTCTTCAGATGAGAAAGCGGACTTAAGTGAGTTTTACAAAGGCCAAATTGTAATGGCCAGATGACTGGGTCAGAGCATTTCCTAGACGGCAAGGCTTGTGGGGTGCTCACGGCAGCCGTGGTCAGTACCTTCAAAAAGTGGTCCGAGGAGAGAAAAACCACGCACCTCCAGCAAGATGTGGGCCGACCACGGCTCATCGATGCTAGAGGTGAGCGAAGGCTATCCCCTTATAGTACGAGCTAACAGAAGGGATACTGTGGAGCAACTCGCCCGTAATTTGAATGCTGGTGACGGGAGTAATGTGTCACAACACACAGTACATCGAACCCTGTTGAAAACGGGGCTGCGTGGCCATAGGCAGCTCCGTGTGCCCATGCTAACCTCGGTTCAACGTCGAAAGCGCCTACAATGGGCACGCGAGTATCAAAACTGGACTTTGAATGGTTAGAAATAAGGTCGCCTGGTCCGATGAATCTCCTTTCCTGTTGCACCATGTGGATGGCCAGGTACGTGTGGGTCGTTTACCTGAAAAAGTGTTGGCACCAGAATGTACTGTGAGACAAAAATAAACTGGTGAAAGAAGTGTAATGTAAGTGTAATAATAATAAAAACAACAACAACAACAAAAAAAACAAATCAGGTAATGTTCTGCTGAAAAACCCTGGATCCAGTCATTCATGTGCAGGAAACTATGACGTCTATCACCTACCAACGGTATATCCCTCTAGTAATGCCTTCTTTCAGCAGGATAATGCGTCATGCCATAATGCGCTATGCCGGATGATTGTTCGAGAATGGTTTGCGAAAAGTACGGAAGACTTCCAGGTATTACTACAGACTACCTGGCCTTCAGATAAGTTATTAAGAATTAAATCCAATTCTCCGTTATCTCTTGAACAATTCTTTTATGAAAAAACATATGTTCGAGGAAAAATGTAGCTGAATTTTATTCGATGATGATTTCAACTTTGGTACAGTCGCTCAAAAAAATATCCAAACACTATGGTTGATTACAGAATTCCGAAAAAATATCTGGCAACGATTTTTTTAGAGATTAGTGATCTGGCAACCTTCGTGTCACGTGATTACAGAATTCAGGGAAAAATATCTGGAGCGTGTACAGCAACTGTACACGCTCCAGTTACCGTTCACAGCAAACTGGAGCGTGTGCAATTACTGCACGTGCTCCAGTTTGCTGTGAACGGTAACTGCATACGCTCAATATTTCCGTGAGTGAGCCCAAACGATCTTGGTCTTTGTGAGCTCACACGATCCAATGTGCTGTGAACATTAACCGCAACCGCTCCAGTTTGATGTGAACGGTAACTGCACACGCTCCATATTCATTGCATTATATATTCATACGCATTATATATATTAAAAAATATCCGAACACTATGGTTGATTACAGAATTCCGAAAAAATCTCTGGCAACGATTTTTTTTAGAAATTAGTGATCTGGCAACCTTTGTGTCACGTGACACGAAGGTTGCCAGATCACCAATTTCTTGATTGGCATAGTGTGTATTGCGCCAGGCTCATAATCTGAGTTCCCAGGTTCAAGTCCAGCTGGACCAGGGTTGAGATCTATCTCCTCTAAACCCCCACCTTGCTCTTGGTGAGAAAGCGGGCACCGACGGGCTTGGAATTCCCGTCGGATGGGACGTAAAGCCCGTGGCCATGTGTAGGGGCGGGGGTGGCTCAGTCGGTAGCGCGCCAGGCTCGTAATCTGTGGTTCCCAGGTTCGAGTCCCAGATGGGTCAGCGTTGAGATTTTTCTCCGCAAAATTCTCCGCCCTGCCCACGGTCAGTAGGGGACACCGATGGGCTTGGAAAAGCCGCCGTCCTTCGGATGGGACGTTAAGCCGTGGCCCCGTGTGCGGGAGACTACAGACTATCCTGTGCACGTTGCTATCCAGTTTAACGCACATACTATCCTGTTTAACGTGCATATCCTGTGCACGTTAAAGAACACGCTGATGGCCTTGACGGGAGGCTACCATCTGTCTCCCAACAGCTGTTCCAGTGGGTCCCCTCTCCCAACCTTCTCTGAGCCTTCGGGGTCCATGTGACCTGGCCATTTAGCCCATGGTGTGGAAAAAAGTGCCTCTCAGAGGTAAAACAACCCAACCCAAAGCCATGTGTAGTAGAGCTATGTTCTGTGCACGTTAAAGAACACGCTGGATGGCCTTGACCGGGAAACTACAAAATATTTTTTAACACCTCTCCAATGAAGTCCCCTTACTCAACCTTCTTGAGGTCCTTGTGACCTGGCCATTTAGCCCATTGTGGGCGAAAAAATGATTTTTTTCGACACAATTTTCCAAAAGCGCTTAGATGTAATACAACCCAATCTGCATTTAGTGTATTTACCACTAGTACGTTGAGCTTTTGGATTATTTCAGAGTCTAAGGGCCTCAGAAAACGCCATTGCTTTTCTTTTTGAGGTGGGTGGGAGAGGCGCCAAGAAAATGGCTTGAAAAAACCTGGTCTATTCTCGAAAGAAGTGAAAAAATATTGTTTAGTGTCATACATTTCAGGTTGATATATTTTTAATGATCTCGTCAGTGTTTTTTTCCCTTTAACAGGGTTCAGAATTGAAAGTTTGAGCCTAAACTCATTTTCAGCACTGAAATGGTTACATATACAATTTTCGGAGAAGAAACATTTGCATGTACGTTTCTTGAACAAATCAGACATTTAAATAAGAAGTCACAGATTTTCTTTCTTCAGTGTTATTGAATTTCAGAAGTTTCGTACTGAGCTTAGTCGTATTCTGAATCCCTAACATTCTTTTTACCTTTTTTTTTCGGTAACCAGATCATACCGACAGGATTTACTGGATTACTTTTTGCAAAGGAAACTCTTCGGATAACAAGATCTCTCTGTAAAAAATGAGAACACACGAAGGAAATTTGATCTTATACTCTCTTTTCAATATGGCGATGTCTTCTCGTTTTAATGTATTATATATACTACATATTGTTGATCTTCAGTTAGCCCAAATTCTTTTTTCCAGACATCGAATTCAGTTTAAATAAGCTGACTACAAAATCTTCTTTTTAGCAGTGTTCTTCTGACAGTCTTTTTTTATTGCACCTTTTTCCCTTTCTTTTCGGAACTTATCAGGACACTCTTCTTTTCGGAACTTTTTTTTTTGTTAAGAAAGAAACTCGTTGGAGTAGAAGATTAGTAGCATTTCTAGTTGATAAAAAATTAATATCCACTTTAGTGGGCTTTACTCGCTAACTAAAGAGGATTTCCTTTTAAAAACACTCTAGAGATAAAGATGTTCAAGACACATATATATAGAAATAAGATTATATTCCACGATAAATACTGGACTTCATGCATTTTCCAATAATGTGGAAGATTATCCTTTTTCAGAAAGTTTGCGAAAAGCTTATATTTGATGCAAAGAATGGTTTTGTGGGCACAACCCACAATAGTTGGATGAATAGAAAAGCTCACATGAATTAGTTGCACTGCTCTCAGGTGATTTTTGTTTCACTTCGCTGTTAGAGTTTAATTTATTTAGATTTAGCAATTCGACCTTTTATTCAGTTATGATATTTGATCATGACAAAAATAAGCAGTCAGGCTGAGCAATCTTTATTTTTGCCATGATGATTGAAGAATATTGATTCCTAAAGAAGCTTGTAGTAAAATAACAGGTGCATGATTTGGTTCTTACTCTTTCTAGATGGGGCGGGGGTGGCTCAGTCGGTAGCGCGCCAGGCTCGTAATCTGTAGTTCCCAGGTTCGAGTCCCAGCTGGGTCAGCGTTGAGATTTATCTCCGCAAAATTCCCCGCCCTGCCCACGGTCAGTAGGGGACACCGATGGGCTTGGAAAGGACGCCGTCCGTCGGATGGGACGTTAAGCCGTGGCCCCAGTGTGCGGGAGAGCCATACCCTGTGAACGATAAAGAACACGCTGGATGGCCTTGACGCGAGGCTACCATCTGTCTCCCAACAGTCGTTCCAGTGGGTCCTTTCTCCCAACCTTCTCTGAGTCTTCGGGATCCTTGTGACCTGGCCATTTAGCCCATGTTGTGCAAATAAGTGTCGCTCAGAGGTAAAACAACCCAACTCTTTCTAGATACAAATATTTGGAAAAAATATTATTCTGCAGGTAGTCTACATGACAGAGAGGTCCAACAGGAGTCTGTCAATTTAATCAAGATTAAAGAAGATTCAGTAATAATAAAGCCCAAGAAATATTCTCTAAGAAACAGTTTAAATTAAAGATACTTTTTCTTTCGACGTATTTGTTCAACTGTTAAGGAACATACTCTGAATTTAACGTCGATCAATATTAGAGGAAAAATTGTCTTGAGCTGGGTGGGACACGAAACCCTGATGGGGGCGGGGGTGGCTCAGTCGGTAGCGCGCCAGGCTCGTAATCTGTAGTTCCCAGGTTCGAGTCCCAGCTGGGTCAGCGTTGAGATTTATCTCCGCAAAATTCTCCGCCCTGCCCACGGTCAGTAGGGGACACCGATGGGCTTGGAAAGGCCGCCGTCTGTCGGATGGGACGTTAAGACGTGGCCCCAGTGTGCGGGAGAACCGTACCCTGTGAACGATAAAGAACACGCTGGATGGCCTTGGCGGGAGGCTACCATCTGTCTCCCAACAGCTGTTCCAGTGGGTCCCCTTCCCCAACCTTCTCTGAGCCTTCGGGGTCCATGTGACCTGCCATTTAGCCCACGGTGTGCAAAAAAGTGCCGCTCAGAGGTAAAACAACCCAACCCAACCCCTGATGACACGTCAGATGCTGTGACCACGTAGCTACCGGTTGCCGATCAAGCTCTCCTCTAATTGAGGCTATGAACTTTCTACCCACGGTACACAATTCTCCGTGTCTCATGAAGGTATTTGTCCCAACTGCTCTCAGCCTAAAGAAACAATGACAAACATGTCATTAAGATGCTAAGTCTTCTGAAGGTAGAATTGTTTAATTGAAGAGATATGTTTCGGCGTATTTAATGAATATTAAGGAAGATATCACTCTGAATTTAAAGTCGATCAATATTATAGGAAAAATTGTCTTGAGCCGGGTGGGATACGAACCCACGACCTGTTGATAACATGCCAGGTGCTACTGCAGGTAGAAAGTTCATAGCATGAATTCAAGATCTTGATCGGCGGCCGGTAGCTGAGGGTCAGAGCAACTGACATGCTATCTGGTCGTGGATTCGTATCCCACCCGATTAAAGACAATTTTTCATCTAATATTGATCAACGTTAAATTCAGAGTGATATCTTCCTTAGTATTTATCTCCGCAAAATTCTCCGCCCTGCCCACGGTCAGTAGGGGACACCGATGGGCTAGGAAAAGCCGCCGTCCGTCGGATGGGACGTTAAGATGTGGCTCCGTGTGCGGGAGAGCCCATACCCTGTGCACGTTAAAGAACACGCTGGATGGCCTTGGCGGGAGGCTACCATTTGTCTCCCAACAGCTGTTCCAGTGGGTCCCCTCCCCCAACCTTCTCTGAGCCTTCGGGGTCCATGTGACCTGGCCATTTAGCCCATGGTGTGCAAAAAAGTGCCGCTCAGAGGTAAAACAACCCAACCCTCTTCCTTAGTAGTTAGTTGAAAAACTTGTTTCGCCTAGATTTTTCTTCTCAAAAATGTACACATAAACATTTCAGTGCTTGGGATGAGTCAGTGCTCAAATCTTGGAGCCTGATGCTAGCTCAACTCCATCTAAAGGGTTCTATAAACTTTTGATTCCACGATCTTGAGTTGTTCGTGGTGCCACCTATTGATCAGAAATGGTCAAGACTAACTGCTCACAGAAGGACGCTTTAATTACTTGTGTATTTTTATAGTCAAATAAGGTTGGGTTGTTTTATCTCTGGGCGGCATTTATTTGCACACAATGAACTAAATGATCAGGTCATAAGGATCCTAAGGACTAAGAAAAGGTTAGGAAAAGGATTTAGGATACTGTTAGGAGTCAGATGATAGAGTGTTCTTTAATGTGCATAGGATAAGGATCTCCTGCACATGGGGCTATGGTTTAACGCCCATAAATCTGGCGGACAATAGCTTTCCCACTGGTGTCTCTTTCTAGCGTCAACAGGTATGAAGAGCGTCATATATGAAAGATGTTTATAGTTCCTGTTAGTTTCAGTAGAACTAGTCTTGGGATAACTCCAGGGTAGAGCATTATCTGGAGGTCCTGAGTTCGAATCTCACGCCAGTTGAAAAGTCAATTTTTCAGCTAACTCTACAATTGTTCCCTGATTCCTGAATTGCTTGATTCCTGAAAGTCTGCAAGGAAGGCGAATCCCAAAGAAATATATTCTCGAAAGAAAACGGACATGAATAGTCGTGATTCGAACCCAGATCTTTTCAGCTGCAGCCAAGAATGCTAACCACTAGGTTATTGGGACAGAAAAACAATGTATTTTATGTGAGTGGAAAACCACATTCGAGGCCTCTTAATTTTCAGAATAAACTTTTTATGGATAAATCTCACCGGAGACAAATGAACCGTCTCGGTTAAACATTGGAATATTAAATTTCCAATACTATTCATTTAATGTTTCGTTTTTATACAAACGAACATTTACAATGAATTGCCAATCTCATTGTAATTTTAGAATGAATTAATCATAATTTTATGGTAAAGTACGTACCAAATACTCGCAGTTTTATAGATTACAACAATACTAGTTGGGGGCAGGAGTGTCTCAGTCGGTAGCGCGCCAGGCTCGTAATCTGCCGTTCCCAGGTTCGAGTCCCAACTGAGTCAGCGTCGAGACTTATCTTCGCAAAACTCCCGGCCCTTAGGTCATTAGGGTCATTAGGGGACACCTATGGGCTTGGAAAGGCCGCCGACCGTCGGATGGGACGTTAAGCCGTGGTCCCGTGTGTGTGAGAGCCATACCCTGTGCACGTAAAAAAAAAACTGCAGCTAAGTATACTTGGCTTTCAGAACCAATTCTTTTCAGACGTTGATCATCACGCATCAGACGATGAACTCTTCCTACAGAGAAGGTGGCTCTACTTGCTGGACTAACATTTCTCGTCCTTTGCCTAATCTCCAAATATTTTGAGAAATTTTCCTAACGTTAATTTTATGCTAATTAACTTAGTGCAAAATAAATATACACATTCAAACACTACCAATTTCTTTATTCCTCTTCTAACATAGTTATAGTTCGAGTTCTTATTGTTCTAATTGGGACGTTAAGCCGTGGCCCCGTGTGTGGGAGAGCCATACCCTGTGCACGTTAAAGAACACGCTGGATGGCCTTGACGGGAGGCTACCATCTGTCTCCCAACAGCTGTTCCAGTGGGTCCCCTCCCCCAACCTTCTCTGAGCCTACGGGGTCCATGTGATCTGGCCCTTTAGCCCATGGTGTGCAAAAAAGTACCGCTCAGAGGTAAAACAACCCAATCTCTTCTAGTCACTAAATTATCAGCGATTAATTTTTTTCTCAGCGAATTGTGACTATAAACCTTTTTGATTACTTTTATTTTCATCGTGGCGCCATCTATGTCGAGAAGAGGACATGACAAAGTTGCCTCAAAGGAGGTGAAATAGAGAGACAGGTTCTCAGCATAGAGTCCCCTAAGATTTTTGTCAATATTCAATAAGTGGCACAATCATATTTGATAAATAAACCTGTAAACTACCAAGAATAATCTTACCAATTCTTTAAACAAACCAAAAATAACCACGCATCAAATGATTTTCTTCCAGAATTTCAGCCATCAAGTACTCCAAAACTGCAGCTAAATATACTTGGCTTTCAGAACCAATTCTTTTCAGACGTTGATCATCACGCATCAGACGATGAACTCTTCCTACAGAGAAGGTGGCTCTACTTGCTGGACTAACATTTCTCGTCCTTTGCCTAATCTCCAATATTTTGAGAAATTTTCCTAACGTTAATTTTATGCTAATTAACTTAGTGCAAAAGAAATATACACATTCAAACACTACCAATTTCTTTATTCCTCTTCTAACATAGTTATAGTTCGAATTCTTATTGTTCTAATTGGGACGTTAAGCCGTGGCCCCGTGTGTGGGAGAGCCATACCCTGTGCACGTTAAAGAACACGCTGGATGGCCTTGACGGGAGGCTACCATCTGTCTCACAACAGCTGTTCCAGTGGGTCTCCATAAAAACCAGTGACGTAATTCACATGCTAAAACACACGCGAGCATTAAAAATGATACATCACATCACAGTTGCTCGTTTATCTGTAGTAACAATAGTTTTTCAATCTGTTTGATGGGTGATGAAATATTACATACTGTACGTTTACGTGCAATCTCGTTTCTTTTTGCCAACCATACATAACACTTGAGGGAATAACTGCCCCCTTTGAATATAATTCTAATCACTGAATCAACGTGTTGACTCTATTAGTAAAAGAACTAGCTTTAGAGTCAGTAAGGCAAATGATTTTACCGTTACGCATAGCAAATTTCCGCTATTTACCATTCATTCCACGGGGCGGGGGTGGCTCAGTCGGTAGCGCACCAGGCTCGAAAATCTGTAGTTCCCAGGTTCGAGTCCCAGCTGGGTCAGCATTGAGATTTATCTCCGCAAAAATTCCCCGCCCTGCCCACGGTCAGTAGGGGACACCGATGGGCTTGGAAAGGTCGCCGTCCGTCGGATGGGACGTTAAGCCGTGGCCCCGTGTACAGGAAAGCCATGCCCTGTGCACGTTAAAGAACACTTAGAGGAAAGTTCTTTAATAAACAGAATCTTAATTCGCCGTGACTGGAGGCTACCATCTGTCTCCCAACAGCTGTTCCAGTGGGTCCCCTCCCCGAGCCTTCGGGGTCCATGTGACCTGGCCATTTAGCCCATGGTGTGCAAAAAAGTCCCGCTCAGAGGTAAAACAACAACCCAACCATTCATTCCTTCTTTCGAGTTGACCATTAATCACGCACAATTAGAATTAAATGTATTTTCGCCGTTGCAAAATCAAAAGATGCAATAATCCTGTTTCTCTGGGAGTATACACGACCGTCTGGGATCAAGGATCGGCCCTTGGACTAAAGCCTTTCTCCCCTATTGTGGGGAACTGCTGTGTTTTTATGTCTGTGAGATGTGCTGCAGTCTGTCCAAAGGAAGCAGATTGTCGAAAAGGAGCTTGTCTAGCCCCAAAAACCCGATTTTTTTTGAACGTTTTATTTCCTAAAATATTTTACGATTAGTATACTCGACTACTAATGTACATATGTCGCGTCTTCACTTAACACCAGATGTAATCTGTGACATGCCAGGCGTGATAACCATTACACCATCACTGACTAACCTTTACGTCAGCTAATGTGACTTAAAGTCTACAAGTCACATTAGCTGATGAAACAATTACACGGTGAAGTGGTTATCACAGTTGGTAGGTATATTACTGAGAGATATTGGTTCGAATCCTACTCATGACAAAAAAATTAAGCTGATTGTTTTTCTTCCCATCTATTTCATGAGTCCCACATCTAAAGGACATCTCCTGTGATACTTTACTACTAAATGTGATGTTTCTTTTTAGAAATAAATAATAAATAAATAATAATTAATTAATCAAACGCATTAAAAAAAGAAAGACCTTTGTTTATAATATGTTGTTTATTTTTTAGTATATGCCTGTTTATACCATATATAGCGAATCTTCTATTTTTGCAATTCAATTTATTAATCCTGCTGCATACGTTTCCTCCATTTTTTATAAAAACTTTTCGCAGTTAAATAAAAAAAACACAAATTTAAACTTGAAGGACGTATATCGCCTCTGGCGCAGATGAGAATCTCGTTTTCAAAGAGGGGCGGGGGGTGGCTCAGTCGGTAGCGCGCCAGGCTCGTAATCTGTAGTTCCCAGGTTCGAGTCCCAGCTGGGTCAGCGTTGAGATTTATCTCCGCAAAATTCCCTGGAAACCTAGAAACCTAGCTTGGAAAGGCCGCCGTCCGTCGGATGGGACGTTAAGCCGTGGCCCCGTGTACGGGAGAGCCATACCCTGTGCACGTTAAAGAACACGCTGGATGGCCTTGACGGGAGGCTACCATCTGTCTCCCAACAGCTGTTCCAGTGGGTCCCCTCTCCCAACCTTCTCTGAGCCTTCGGGGTCCATGTGACCTGGCCATTTAGCCCATGGTGTGCAAAAAAAGTGCCGCTCAGAGGTAAAACAACCCAACCCGTTTTCAAAGAGAAAGAAGTTTTCCTTCACCTAGTGCTTCATTGCTTAAAAGTTTTAATTTGAGCAAACGGATGATGGGGAAAATGCAAATAATATTTCATTAGTAATTATACAAATAAAAGTATTTGTCTTTTAATCCCTAAATCTAAAAAATTTGCATTTCCCCACACCTCTCTCAGAAAAGTGGGTAGATTGTTGCTCTCAGTGCAATATCTCTTAAAAACTACAACTAGTTTTTCAAACTTTTATTCTATACCTATTAGTTGTGAAACTAGAGGAAAGTTCTAGATTAAAAATTCAGGCCCTGCTTCTCAGTTCCTTAGAGGAAAGTTCTTTAATAAACAGATTCTGAATTCGCCCTTCGCTGGGATTTCACTTTTCGAAAAAAAAAAGAGGAATTCAATCTACAAATATATGAAATATTGACTGTCCAAGAAAAATGTGTTTTTTTACAAATTTCTCTAGTGGCTAGTATCTCAAGTGATAATCTCATGGTTATTTTTGTGGTGGAATTGAAGAAAAAAACTGACTATGTTATTTTTTATACCTTGTTTGATGTGTTAATTTTTGTTTTTGAAATCTATTTTGGTGCAGAAAAGAAACGAAATTGGGATCCAAGAGTATTGGATCACAGAAAGTTTACTCTGCACAAGTAGGAACTTTTAAAGATTCAGAAAAAATATTATTTGTTTTTCTACATTGTGATTTACACGTCCTATTCTTTGTTGGGATAGATCGGGGGTGGCTCAGTCGGTAGCGCGCCAGGCTCGTAATCTGTAGTTCCCAGGTTCGAGTCAAAGTTGCGTCAGCGTTGAGATTTATCTCCGCAAAATTCCCCACCTGCCCACGGTCAGTAGGGGACACTGATGGGCTTGGAAAGGCCGCCGTCCGTCGGATGGGACGTTAAGATGTGGCTCCGTGTGCGGGAGAGCCATACCCTGTGCACGTTAAAGAACACGCTGGATGGCCTTGGCGGGAGGCTACCATTTGTCTCCCAACAGCTGTTCCAGTGGGTCCCCTCCCTCTACCTTTTCTGAGCTTTCGGGGTCTATGTGACCTGGCCATTTAGTCCATTGTGTGCAAAAAAGTGCCGCTCAGAGGTAAAACAACCCAACCTTGTTGGGATAGCAGGAAGCCCATTGTTGAAGGGTTTCTAACCTTCCCCATCACATTTCATCTATCTTATCGATAACACCTCTGCCGTTTCATTATTTCAGTGATCTGTAAAGATATATATATTAAAACTACTAAGTATTTGAAAAATTCATTACTATCCATCAAATTAAAAGAGAGTTTTCTAATTATCATTTTTATTGTTTCCAATTGAACACACGTTCACATTCATTTCACTTCACTGATCATGACGTTCACAATCCACCACCAAAATTTTATATTTCTATCATTAATACCTCATTTTAATATTTGTTTAAAATTTTGAAATTTTCAATCTTTTTCACCGTTAGAAGGTGCAATTATAGTGTTCAAAAGATTCCGAAAGTGCGAATCATAATATTTTATCAATTCCTATCTAACAGTCGAAAGATGTTTTCATTTATCTCTAAATTTATCTCTGTAAACAAAAAAGTGTGATGTCTACAGACGGACAGACAAAGCGAAAGTATTATATATAACGAGATAAAAAGAAGTTGGGTTGAGTTACCTCTGAGCGGCACTTTTTTGCACACCATGGGCTAAATGGCCAGGTCACATGGACCCCGAAGACTCAGAGAAGGTTGGGGAGGGGACCCACTGGAACAGCTGTTGGGAGACAGATGGTAGCCTTCCGTCAAGGCCATCCAGCGTGTTCTTTAACGTGCACAGGGTACGGCTCTCCCGCACACGGGGCCACGGCTTAACGTCCCATCCGACGGACGGCGGCCTTTCCAAGCCCATCGGTGTCCCCTACTGACCGTGGGCAGGGCGGGGAATTTTTGCGGAGATAAATCTCAACGCTGACCCAGCTGGGACTCGAACCTGGGAATTACGAGCCTGGAGCGCTACCGACTGAGCAACCCCCGCCCCGGATAAAAAGAAAGAGAGTGAATCTGGATTTCCTGAAAATGCATTTCAGTAGCCGTCTTCTTTCTAACGGTATAGGCAGTATTTCTTTTGAAAAATTCAAGATTTTTGTTAATGTTTCATATTAAAGCTCTTCTTAAAATTAAATTTTCCCAAGAGGAAGGGGGGGGGGGGCTTAATCAGAATCACCTAGCTCTGGGGTTAAAGAATTCGGATCCGGAATTCCGGTAATCAGGGTAACCCAAACAGGAGTTAAGAAATCTGTGGGAACGTTTAGATTGCCAAAACAACAATAGGTACGCTAACGCCTTGTAGTTTTCAACTAGGCCGAGTGGTTAGCACGCTTGGCTACTGATCTAAGGGACCGGGTTCGAGCCCCGGGTAAGGCATGGATGTGTGTGTTGTTTTTCTGCTGAGGTCCTGCCATCCTCTCAGATCTCCTACTGTGGCATATAAACTGACAGGCTCCTGTCAGACCTCTTTGGAAAGCAGCTGCTTGAGGGGGTATTTATTATTTATTTTATTATTTATACAGGAAAAATACTGCGATAAAAATAATATTCAGTAAAAAAAAAAAGCGATGGAAATTAATGCTAAGTGTTAAACAAATTGCGAACCACTGACCCAGATGGAATCGTGTTTAGAAAATATCTCTTATAACAGAAGGCCGTACAACTAAGTTATGACGTCATCATAGGTTGTCTTAAAATCTAAACTTTTCTTAAATATTTATTTTTATAATTATTTGTGGAAGATTTTTAAGACTAATCTTTGTTTACAAATATACATTATTTAGAAAGAAAATGATTTGTATTATCAGTGTTATGATAACCCTAATAAATACAAATAATTTTCCCTATAGAAACTCGTGTTTGTAATTAAACTTTAATATAAAGATTAGTATTGCATTATACCCGTAATAATAATAGAAATAAATATATAAGAAATGTCTAAATTTTAAGATTACCCATGCCGACGTCATAACTTAGTTGTACAGTCGCTCAAAAAGTATCCGAACACCTTGGTTGATTACAGAATTCAGAAGAAATATGTGCCACCGATTTTTTTAGAAATTAGTGATTTTTAGAAATTAGCAATCTTCGTGTCACGTGACACGAAGGTTGCCAGATCACTAATTACTAAAAAAATCGGTGGCAGATATTTTTTCTGAATTCTGTAATCAACCATAGTGTTCGGATACTTTTTTGAGCGACTGTACAGGTGTCGGTTTATACAACTCACCAACAAATACAAATGTTTTGCTTATAAATATCTATATTAAATTTATTTGTATTAAAATTTAAATGGTTTCTATTTAGTTTTAAAAACTAATACTTAATTTTAAAATAGTTAATATTCTAGTAAAGTCCTCTTTAATTATTTCTTTGCACAGTTTCAAACTAAACAGCTTGTAGTTAGTTGAGTGTAGCGAAATTGAATCATTTAGAACTTACTGATATTTATTTTCCTTTCTTTTTCTTTGTCAGCTGTCCAACCTGGTCTTATCTGGGTGGCCCTGGTTAAACCCCAATCTGTTCTCCTGACTGCATCGCTGCTTCCAGTTAAGCCAACTATCAAAGCAACGTCAATGTACCGTGTTACATTTATTTTACCTTATCTTATCAATCCACACGTGAGATAAAAAAACAAAGCTTCTCTGAAATCAGAGGGGTAAACTAAGAATGAAAGATAATCGAGAGCGAAATCTCCCCAAATTAAAACTTCGGCAACTTCAAGATAACGAAAAGTGAACAACAAGAGTTCCGGAGATAGATCGTCTTCTGAGTTTGATGTTGTGAATTGAGAATGAACTTCTTTTTGTTATTAGGTAGACTTAGATGAGATTCGATTACAGCACATGGCGATGGGACTTGAAAGCCTCGGGGCAACACACGTCACATTTCTGGTCATTACCGGTTCAGACCTGTGTTACTTGCTCGTCTTAAGTGAAACCGCATTTGGGGATTATGCAAATGAGAAAGTAGCAAAGTTTGTGTGGGATTTGTGTTCAGAGATTACGGAGTATCTAATGAAGAAGGCGATGGGATTTGGAAGCTCTGGAGGAGTCAAGAAAATCGGCAAGATGGATGTAACAGGTATGAGCTCTTAATGAAATTCGAAACTAAGGGTTAACTTAAAGTTTAATGCAGTCTTGAATCTCCAGGTAATTCTGAAGGCTATCCATGGATGAAATCTTTTGTGAAATACAGCAGGCGTGAAATGAAATCTCTCTCTCTCTTTAGACAAACACTTTCTGCACATGTCTGTCTGGGTCTCGCTACAGAAGAGTTCTTGAACGACAAAATCCATTTCTTACCAGGGATTTGAACTTACGTCATTTTGCGATAGAGAACAAGAGAATAAATATTTGCGGGAAGATATTTGACATGAAGCTCTTGCTAAAATAATCTTCTACTGCTTTATACGGAATTAAATATTGTCCCCTTACATAAAACTTTTTTGTCATTTAGTTTGAGTATCCTAGACGTTTGAACATGTATCAAGTTGTAATGTAGTATTTAAAATACCTCCCTAAGGCCAGTAGTGCTTTGGGGAGGGGGTGACTCAGTCGGTAGATCTCCAGGCTCGTAATCTGCTAGTTCCCAGGTTCGAGTCCCAGCTGGGTCAGCGTTGAGATTTATCTCCGCAAAATTCCCTGTCCACGATCAGTAGGGGACACCTATGGGCTTGGAAAGGCCGCCGTCCTTCGGATGGGACGTTAAGCCGTGGCCCCGTGTGCGGGAGAGCTATACCCTGCATGTTAAAGAATACGCTGGATGGCCTTGACAGGAGACTACCATCTGTCTCCCAACAGTTGTTCCAGTGGGTCTCCTTCCGCAACCTTCTCTGAGGGGTCCATGTGACCTGGTCATTTAGCCCATGGTGTGGAAAAGTGCCGCTCAGATGTAAAACAACCCAAACAACCCTTGGAAAGGCCGGGGGGGGTGTGAAGTGCCCCTCGGTGTTGCCCCTCTCCCTGGAGCTAGAAATCCGAAATATTTTTTTAAAATCCATAAGTAAACTGGACAATTTCTTGTTTTCCTTTTTTTTATATTATGAGGACTTTCTACGATAAAAATTTTTGTTAACAAAATTGCATTTAAATAAAAGAAAATTATTAATCGGATACCTGCAAATTAACCTGTTTTGGTCTACAGTAGATAGGATTAAACGTATTTTAAAAACCACACCCATCATTATATAAAACAATAGCAATGGTAGCAATGGCGCTCTTCCCTCTTCCGGAAAAATCTCTGCTGACGTCGATGCATCCAGCTGCTATGTAAACAACGTTGAATTTCTACTATTTTTCGCGGCGGGGGTGGCTCAGTCGGTAGCGCGCCAGGCTCGTAATTTGCAGTTCCCAGGTTCGAGTCCCAGCTGGGTCAGCGTTGAGATTTATCTCCGCAAAATTCCCTGCCCACGGTCAGTAGGGGACACCGATGGGTTTGGAAAGGCCGCCGTCCGTCGGATGGGACGTTAAGATGTGGCCCGTGTGCGGGAGAGCCATACCCTGTGCACGTTAAAGAACACACTGGATGGCCTTGACGGGAGTTTACCATCTGTCTCCCAACAGCTGTTCCAGTGGATCCCCTCCCCCAACCTTCTCTGAGCCTTCGGGGTCCTTGTGACATGGCCATTTAGCCCATGGTGTGCAAAAAAGTGTCGCTCAGAGGTAAAACAACAACCCAACTGCTATTTTTCGATGAATTGAGAGCGAACTCGGCTTTTATGTGTTGTTTGAGATACAAATAAGATGTTAATGAAATAATTAATTTAAGACAAATAACTTTATTCAATATTGGTTTACGCAATATTTCAACAACAATTAATTTTTATTTTGTGAGATTTCGTCTGTTTTCTGCGTTTATTCTCTTACCTGATATAAATTTGTATGGGATTTAAGAGAATGTTCCTACCTACTATATTAATTACTGTGTGAATCTTTTAATAAATATGAATTATGTTTTCTTTCCTTAATCGGCAGTCAAGCTTGCAAGTCGCATTTTTATATTGCTCCGATAAAGTCAATGACTTAGGTATTTATTTATTTATTCAACGTTACAGATATTTGAGAGGTCCTTATACAGGCTTTCTCATTATACATTTTTTAAAAATAATTAACTATAATACTTTTTTAGTTAATTTTCATTTTGCTCTTTTTGTTTTTGTTTATTTACTTATTTAATTATTTATTTTTTAGATTCTGTTCCATAAATCTGTAGAGATTAGAAATTCAAATAAAATTTTATAAATTTTAATTTTAGAATCAAAATCTTTCTGGTTCAAAATTAAATCAGTTCTAATCTCCTGAAACCCACGTGCCTCTAGTGATTTAAATAATTTTTTCCTTTGAGTTGTGTTGTTTATACAGTTAAGTAAAATATGATTAATTGTTTCGGGTACGTTACAGTTTTTGCAGTTTGTAGAGTTTGAAAGTTTAAGATAAAATTTTGTTTGATTTAGCATTGCTGTATTTATTCTAAGTCTATAGAGGATATTTAATTGTCTTCTTGTAAACGGTAGATTTTGAAATATAATTAATATTTTTCAAAAGAACGTATCTAAAGTTGTTATTTTTTAATGATGCTTCAATTTAAAAGAATTGTTCGGTCAATTTAAATTCTATTTCTTTAATATCTTTTTTTATAGTGTTATAAAAATTGAAGCAGTTGCTAATTTTGTTAAGTTTATGAGCATTTTTTGCTAATCCATCAACAAATTCATTTTCAATGATCCCTATATGACTAGGAATCCATTGAATTGTAATTTGATTATTTTTGAATTGTTTGTTAAATGTATTAAGTGTTAATAGTTTGTAAATGTATATATTGTAGTCTGATTGGCATAATTCTTGTTGTAATGTTTGTATGGCTCCTTTGGAGTCCACGAAAACTGCAATTTTACAATTATTTAAGTTATTTAAAATCCAATTAAATGTTTCTATTATTGCTATTAATTCTGCATGTATTATTGAAGTATTTTGAGGTAATTTAAAAACTGTAGCAAATTGATCTTGAGGAACAAAAAATGCAGCTGTAGAGGATCCACTATCTTGTAGTACAGATCCATCTGTAAAAATGTTGAGGTGCTTTTTATATTTTTCTGATTGAAAATTTTTAAAAATTCTTAATGCTGCTTCAGGTGGAATATTCTTTTTAGATGTTATTAGAGGAATTTCACTAAACATTTCGGGTTTTTCATAATTAAAGAGTCCTTTGACAAGTCTGGGTATATAAGCCCCAGAACTGAATAGAATTTAAGCAGATAGAAACTGAAAATTCAGCTGAATCATTGGTAGGAAGGGTTGTTTACCTCTGAGCGGCACTTTTTCGTACACAATGGGCTAAATGGCCATGTCACAAGGACCCCGAAGGCTCAGAGAAGGTTGGGGGAGGGGACCCACTTGAACAGCTGTTGAGAGACAGATGGTAGCCTCCCGTCAAGGCCATCCAGAGTGTTCTTTAACGTGCACAGGGTATGGCTCTCCCGCACACGGGACCACGGCTTAACGTCCCATCCGACGAATGGCGGTCTTTCCAAGCCCATCGGTGTCCCCTACTGACCATGGGCAGGGCGGGGAGTTTTGCAGAGATAAATCTCAACGCTGACCCAGCTGGGACTCGAACCTGAGAACTACAGATTACGAGCCTGGCGCTCTACCGACTGAGCTACCCCCGCCCCACACTCAGAGATAAAACAACCCAATGTAAACGGAAGCATGCAATCAAATTATAGCTGAATACAAGCGAGCAATTGTAAATGGCAACCCTGGTAAGTATTCGCCATTTACGGTAAGTAACCCTGGATTGAGACTAAAATGTGATGATCTATCTCATTGGGAGGTAAATTGGGGGGTAAAGAAAGATTCGAATGCCATTTGTTGTAACTATGAAAAAAATGTAATTGAAATGTAATGAAAAATCATTACTCAAATTGGAAATTATTACAGGTGAACAAGAAATTTGAACATCACCACCTTATTTTAAAAGTACGTAAATTATCATCATCATCATCATCCTCAAGCAGCCATGGGCTACGGAGGTCCAACCAGACCGTGCAATTTAGTTCTCCAAGCAAGTCTATCCTGAGCTACATCTACTGCATCTGGCCACTGCACACCAATTCTAACAATGTCTTGTTTGACATTGTCTGCCCACCGCATCCTAGGTCTCCCCTTCTTTCTGAGGCCTTTAGGCACACTGTTCATAACCCTATTCGCCAATCTATAATTATTCATACGGGCAACATGGCCAAGCCAACGGAGTCTCTCTCTGCACAATATGCTGCTTAAAGGAGGTTGCAAACTCCTTTGCCTAACCTCATCATTAGTTACAAAGTTGAACCACCTAATGCCCAAGATACTGCGTAAGCATCTGGAATCAAAAGCATCTAGTTTCCTATTATTTTGTTTACAAAGTGTCCAAGTTTCACTACCATAACTAACCCTAGAAAGAACCAAACTATTATACAGTCTAATTTTAGTCTTTAGGTGTATACGCCTATTTCTCCACACTCTCCATAGATTCTTAAAAGTCCCGGCAGCAATCCCTATTCGTCTGTTAATCTCATGCCGCACATCACCATTATCTGTTACATAGCTCCCAAGATAATTAAACTGTGACACCTGCTCAAGACTGCAACCATTCAGATTAACTGAATCACAGCCTGCCTGACCAATTTTCATCACTTTAGTTTTCTCTCTGTTTTTAACCAAACCTACTCTACTACCAGTCTCATCAACAGCTCGAATAAAAGAGTTCATCTAATCAACATCATTTGCCAAAAGGGCTAAATCATCAGCATAATCTAAATCAGAAATTTTCGTATCTCCAGCCCATTTAAGGCCAAAATCTTTCCCTTGAAGTGAATTTCGCATAACATAATCAATAACCAAGCTAAAGAGAAAAGGAGACAAAATGCACCCTTCTCGAACACCGGAGGTAATGCTAAACCAATTGCTACAAGCCTTACCAACTCTCACACACGACTCAGTGTTATTATAGAGAGCTTTCATTATGTTAACTAACTTGTCAGGTATACCATATGATTTCACAATCAACCACAAATTATGACGATCAACAGAGTCGAAAGCCTTTTTGAAATCAACAAAGCTAGCAACCAAAGGTTTCTGAAACTCTAAACATTTCTCAAGAATCTGCCTAAGTGAAAATATCTGATCCACACATCCCCTACCACTTCTGAATCCACATTGCTCATCACGCAATTGACTGTCAACCAGATTCTTAATTCTATTAAGCACAATCATGGAAAGAACTTTGCCTGGAACAGAGAGTAGGCTGATACCCCTATAGTTATCACAAGAACTGCGATCACCTTTTTTGAAAATAGGGATAACAATATCTCTGGTAAAATCTTTAGGAACCATGCCTTTATCATAAAAGATTCATGCTCAGAGCAGAGTTCAGTCATCCAAGTGGTAACAGAAACATTCCCAGCCCTAAGCATTTCCGTAGTAATTTCATCTTTCCCTGGGGATTTATGTAGTTTAAGTTTAGAAACAGCCAAAATAACTTCAGATTGTATTATAGGGCCAACATTAAAGCCACCAATGCATCTATCATCATTGCAAAAAATGGGAATAGAACTAACCGCATTGTTTAGAACATCACTCAAATGTTCAGCCCACCTAGCCATGACAGAATCCTCACCTTCTATAACTTTACCTTGTTTATCCTTCAATCCCTGTATACCTGTCCGTTTTCTACCACACAAAACATTAACTATCTGGTACAGCTCTCTGCTGTTGTGCTGTCTAACCGCTTCCTCGGCTTTGTCAGCCAAACCATCAAGTCAAAGATTCTTATCAGCAGCTAACTGATCTTTTACACGTTTATTAAGTTCTCTGTAATGCTTTCTATTAGGACTAGTAGGGTATTGATTAAGGATATTCCTGCAGTTCTTTCTTTCCGAAATAAGCTCAAGTGCCTTATCACTCAGATAATTCTGTCTCTTCTGCTCCTTTTTTCCTAAAAGAGTACTGTTAGTGTCCAAAAAAGCCTGTTTAATATGATCCCATTCTTCCTCAACTTCAGTAGTAAGCATACCATGACTGTCATAATGACTAAGTAACCTATCATGGTAAGCTTTGACTATAACTGGGTCTTTCAGAGCTTCAGTATTAAAAGCAAATTTTTTTAACCCTAGCACAACACTTTTTAAGTTTAAGTTGCAAGACACTTTTAATTAGGTAATGGTCAGATCCAATTTCAGCTCCCCTATATGCCCTGGTATTTCTAACAGAACTAGCCCATTTGCTGTTAATTAATATATAATCAATCATATTCCTATGCAGCCCATCAGGTGAAACCCATGTGTACTTATGTATGTCGCGGTGTTTGTAATATGTGTTAGTTATTCTGAAACCATTGAGTTTACTTACCTGTAGGAGACGTTGCCCATTGTCATTGCAGCTACCAATACCAAAAGGGCCAATCACCCCTCCCCAAAGGTCAGAGTCAGTACCAACTTTGGCATTGAAGTCACCAAGAACAAGGGTAATATCTCCTTTCTTGACAGAATTCAAAATATCCTGAAGTTGTTCATAAAACCTATCCTTCTCATCCTCATCGGCATAACAGCAGATAACATTCAGGTCTTTAACGCTTGTCTGAAATTTTGCTGTAAGAAACCTTTCATTAATGCATTCATATCCTAGAAGAGCATCACTAGCGTGTCTGCTGAGAAGCAGACCCACGCCTTGGTGATGCTTATTGTCGTCCCTCCCTGAAAAGAGAAATTTAAGATTATTTTTAAGAATCTGACCTTTATCAGTCCATCTGGTCTCTTGCAAGCCGAGAATATCTAAATTATAATGGTGGAATTCTTGTGTGAGGACATCAAGAGAAAAAGCTCTGTGCAGAGTCCTCACATTCCATCTACCTATGGAGAGAAAATGGTTAGTAGGATGTTTAAAGAAACTATGTTTATTGAGAGAGGGAATGCCGACAATATCAAACAGTCCCCTAATCGCAGACATGGGGCAAAGACCCGTTCTCCCACCACTAAAGGCTGAAGCCATCTACACTGGAAGACTTCCTCCAATGTAGAATTTGACGATGCCAATAGAAGCAAAGAGTTCAGGTGCCTGCGATGACCTCTGCTCAGGATTATCCACCAGCTGATAAACATATCCTGTTAATCTATTCACTTGGGGCTGTCAACCCACAAACAAACAGAAAACACAGCGGAAGATTTTCCCTCCACAGAAGCCCACCAGTGCAGCAAAATCAGGATCCATAATCAAGCTCAGAGCCATATATCTGTCCAGTCCAGTGGGTTTATATGGTCAACACCAGGACCCTGTGTGGTTGACCACTCCTCAGCAGGGTAGAAAAAAAAGAAAAGTAGCCATAGTTGTCCAGATCAGTAGGCCACACTAATCTGGCAGCCCTCCCCTTCCGTTCACTTCCACAAGAGAGTATCTCTTTTGAAAGGTACTACGGTCTGCACCACGAGAAGGTGGGGTCGGACATTAGGTGCTAGGCCTGGCCGGTTCTATGCATCATCACAGGGGATTGGTGCATAGCTCTCCTTCCAGCGACTACCTAGCTACCATTTACAGACCACGTAAATTATACGCAAATTAAATTTTAACGAGACTCCTGAATTTGTTTGATAATAGCGATATTGTTCATCAATTGGGCTTAACTTCGAACAGAGATGGATTACTCAGGGACAGCAGAGATCAGCTCTGCCGTTCCTGAGTAATGTTGCCCAAGTTTATCATCTGCGGCTTAAGAGGAAATTCTGCGAGTTTTACCGTATCATGAATTGCACGCTTGTGTAGTTTGTCTGCCTGATTAAAATATTGCCAGTAAGAAATATAATAAATAAAGGAAATAGTTAATAAATATTGCAAAGGGGAAGTCTGTGCAAAGAAAAATAAGTACGAGTTTCAAAATTCTCTTTAAGAAATAAACGTATTTCGAAGAATTTTGCTCGAGTATTAAAAAATGATACTTTAAAACAGAAGAAATTTGTCTGAGCTTATGATAAACTGTTGGGGGAATTTGCCGATATAGGAGAGGAGAAATGTTGTCCTGGTTCAATATGGTAATTTGGAATAAGTTAACTTCGCCAAGTATATAGGCAGAACCAGGACACTACAATAACAAAGGCATAAAGGGTTAGGTTATTTTACCTCTGAGCGGCACTTTTTTGCACACCATGGTCTAAATGGCCAGGTCACATGGACCCCGAAGGCTCAGAGAAGGTTGGGGGAGGGGACCCACTGGAACAGCTGTTGGGAGACAGATGGTAGCCTCCCGTCAAGGCCATCCAGCGTGTTCTTTAACATGCACAGGGTATGGCTCTCCCGCACACGGGCCCACGGCTTAACGTCCCATCCGACGGACGGCGGCCTTTCCAAGCCCATCGGTGTCCCCTACCGACCGTGAGCAGGGCGGGGAATTTTGCGGAGATAAATCTCAACGCTGACCCAGCTGGGACTCGAACCTGGGAACTACAGATTACGAGCCTGGCTCGCTACCGACTGAGCCACACCCGCCCCCCCCCCCCCCACAAAATCATAAATTTAAAATATAGAGTAACGTTAATTAATTGATTGGTCTTAAAATTCACCTGGTAGTTAAAAATGTTTTCATTAGTTTAAAAATATTCGTAAATATTTTAATAAAGTCTTGATGAATAAATTATTTATTTTATTTCTAAAATAAACAGTTTTCATTTAAAATTCAAGGAAATTAAGTCACTCATTTCTCTATGAATATTTAATTTCCCTCCTTTCGCCCTCATTTTGTTGAACGTATTCCCGGCCCGGTGTATCTGGACTATCGAGGGGACCCCCTGGTACATTGTTCCCACGATTTAACGGACTAATAGGGGGCAAGAGATGTCTGTAAATGCCTGAAGTAAGTTAGATCTGAATGCCCATATGACTATGCAGAGAGAGCATAATCATATAAAAACCAATGCAGTACGTGAGGAAAACCATTACAGGTATTTAATATTTTTAATAGCAATAAAAACTTTGAAATAAACAATGCCATACACTAATGGTTCCCAACGGATGAGTTTTAGGAATTTTTTATTATGATTATTATCATTGTTTTTCTTTTGGGACCCCCAATATAGGAGGGGGGTTGCGTTTTCTTGAGTTTATTGGTAGAAATAGAGTAAATAGGATATCGAATAGGTCTTAAGTTAACTTAATTATTCATGATTTGAATATTGAAATCTAGAGATCCACGGAGACAGAATGGTTGTAAATTTCTATTCACGTAAAATAATATCTGAACTAGTTTTTATTAAAGGAAAAAAAAATAGAAGAAACTTAGAAAAAGTAAAGGGGGTGTTTAGAAATGGTGAGAACCATTGCTGCACGCTATAAAGAAAAATGGTTATTTTGAGTTTGAGGAGCTATTAGGCTGCTGTGGCCTCTTACTAGTAGAAAGTTGTGTTACTTCTGAGCAGGACTTTCATTTTTCCCACAATGGGCTAAATGGCGAGGTCGCAAACCCCTCGAGATCTCATAGTTGTTGGGTTTTACCTCTGAGCGGCACTTTTTTGCACACAATGGGCTAAATGGCCAGGTCACATAGACCCCGAAGGCTCAGAGAAGGTTGGGCGGCCTTTAGAAGGCCTTTAGAACCCCCATTATTTATTTACGCCCCATTAGGCGGCCTTTAGGACCCCCATTATTTATTTACGCCCCATTAGGCGGCCTTTAGAACCCCCATTATTTATTTACGCCCCATTAGGCGGTCTTTAGAACCCCCATTATTTATTTACGCCCCATTAGGCGGCCTTTAGAACCCCCATTATTTATTTACGCCCCATTAGGCGGCCTTTAGAACCCCCATTATTTATTTACGCCCCATTAGGCGGCCTTTAGAACCCCCATTATTTATTTACGCCCCATTAGGCGGCCTTTAGAAGCCATCAATGTCCCATTTCTGACAGCGGGGGTTTAACGGAGATAAATCTGAACGCTAGAACAGGCGAAACTCTAATCTGGGAACTACAGATTTACGATCCTGGCGCACTACCAATTGAAGCAATCCCACCCCCAGTGGTGAGGAGCTAGAATCTTCCTTTTGCTTCGTACTAGTAGACGGATGTGGTGCGGAAAACTTGAGAGGAGCATTAGGTGGCTGGGGGAAATTTCAGAAAGAATTGGGACTTTCACGGAACAAAAGTAGATCAAACTGATTTGGTGCGGACAGATGCTGTCCATATAATCTGAAGTCCGTAAATTTGGGATCCCTGTAATCGACTGGTTTGGGATGTTTAACCTCTGAGCGGCACTTTTTTTGCGGCTAAATTACCAGGTCACATGGACCCCCAAAAGCTCAGAAGGGGGGAGGGGACCCAATGGAACAGCTGTTAGGAGACAGGTGATAGCCTCCCGTCAAGGCCATCCAGCGTGTTCTTTAACAGTGCACAGGGTATGGCTCTCCCGCACACGGGGCCACAGCTTAACGTCCCATCCGACGGACGGCGGCCTTTCCAAGCCCATCGGTGTCCCCTACTGACCGTGGGCAGGGCGGGGAATTTTGCGGAGATTCAACGCTGACCCAGTTGGGACTCGAACCTGGGAACTACAGATTACGAGCCTGACGCGCTACCGACTGAGTCTCCCCCCCCCCTGGAATCGAGGTTTAATTGTAACACTAAAGCTCATAGATTCAACTTTATGCAAAACAGAGAGCGAACAAATAAAAACTCTTTCGTTATCAAAGATGACGTCATTAAAGCTAATTCATTAACAAAAAAATTCCATTTGGAAATTCAATCGGGGTATCATCATCATCAAGCAGCCATGGGCTACGGAGGTCCAAGCAGACCGTGCAATTTAGTTCTCCAAGCAATTCTGTCCTGAGCTACATCTACTGCATCTGGCCACTGCACATCAATTCTAACAAGGTCCTGTTTGACATTGTCTGCCCACCGCATCCTAGGTCTCCCCCTCCTTCTGAGGCCTCTAGGCACACTGTTCATAACCCTATTCGCCAATCTATAATTATCCATACGGGCAACATGGCCAAACCAAATACTTAAAAAAAATTGTTTGATTTTCCTGTCTTTTATCTTAGCAAGCAAAAGAGATTTTTTGCCATTTTGATTATTAATATTTTTGAAAGAGATAAATAATTATTGGAATTTCTTAATTACAGATTTATTGACACACACAGATGACTTGTTCTTTATTATATAAAATGCTTTAAAAGAGAAGTTAAAATTTTAATGCGCAATGAAAGAATGGCAGGAAAATGAAGTTAATAAGAATTAACGTTGACAGATACAGTTGAAATCATGATATTGTTGCGGATCACAAAAATGGATAGCCACTGAACGTGAGTATTAAAAGCTATATTTCAAAACCAAATTCAATACAAGGTAAATTGTTACAAAGGAAATATGGATGAAGTATCTTATTAACAAATCAACTATTAACATGCACAAGTCATCAATCTTCCTGCGTAGAGCACACAATATCAGCTCTGTGTATTTTACTAAATACTACCTTTTACTTGATTTACCAGGTCACCCGAAGATCTTCACTCGTAAACCAATTCTTGTCCTGTGCTAATAACTTTTCACACACTAGCCGAACAAAAAGACAGTCCGTGTAGACATTCGAAGTTAGCCATAAAAGTTCCCACTTTTATACTTCCGCGTATACACAACACATCAAGTTACTTCTTGATACTTAACGATAAAAGATCCCACTTTTATCCTTCCGCGTATACACAACACATCAAGTTACTTCTTGATACTTACGCGCACTGTCTCAGAACAGCTCACCGTCCATTTTCGAACTCTCCGACCGTTACAATACAACGACCGTTACAATACAACGACCGTTACAATACAAAACCGTTAACGCTCCACTCTTCTTCTCCAAATTCTCCCAACGTTCTTATTCGTTGGCTGAAACTTTTTGCTTTCGGTTGCCAGATTCCTTCTGTCGTAACACTGCCCCCTTCCTAGGTCTTGTTCGTCCCGAACAATTCTGGATTCCAAAGTTTCTTCAGTTCTTCGATGAAACGGGGCTAAACGATCCACGTGAACCACCTTGCTCTTTGTAGCTGGACGTCGACGAATGCGATATTCCACGTCTGTGTCAAAATGAAAGCGAATCTCATTATGACTTTGATTTCTTTTCTGACTGAAGCCTCGTCCACAAATATAATACGTGTAAGGCCTATAGCCCTTGTGAACACGTTTATGTCTCCGCAGGGAGAAGAATCGACTAAGAGTTTTCGTGCAAAACCTGTAAAAAGTTTTCTTCTTTGTCGAAAGTTTTCTTCTTTGGATTTTTACTTCTATCAACAGTAACAAGGAATGAAAGTCATTAGTGACATAAAATCTAGGGAGAATTTTCATCCTGCAATCTGACCCTTTTGTCAGTTGACTTTCACTTAATTCAGAACTGTCGTGATGAACCTTCAGCCATATTTCACCTGATTCAATTTGATCCCCAAGGTGCTTCACAAATATAATATCAGCTCCATAATTCGTTTTAGCGCTTCGGTCCATCTCCTCCTTCCATACTCTTGCTAGGACTGCAGCTTCTAATCCGACAACCTTACCTGTTTCTCCTGTATAAGTGAAATCAGTGATGTGTCGGGCTGCTAGCAATATTTTTTCTGTTTTATCTTCACATAGCCAGCTTGCAACATCTTCAGATACTCCTTGTTCTATTAACATGTTACGAAACTTGTTCAAAGCATTGCCGTTATGCAGAACCTTGCGGACACGTGATGCTTCATCTACCCTATTATCCACAATGTTCACCAAACGCAGAAGTTCTCCTCCTAACTCTTCGACGAGCTCTTGCAGTTCCAAGGATCCGTCACCAAGGAAACACTGAACAGCTTCCATCACTTCCAGAGAGTTGTCAACAGAGTTTTCAAGAGGTGAATCCATGTTGCTGATAACAGCTGAACAACTCAAACTCTTCATTCCACGAGCTTGTGATGCTGCAACCACTTTCTTAACTAAATCAACAGCAACATCTTCTGTACTGATGAGATCAATAGCTCCTTTTCCGAATTCAACATCATAAACCAAAGCACACACTCCTTCAGCCAGCTTTTTGGACACAATTGAGCATATCATTAGAGGAACGCTATCTATGGTAGCCATCAGATCCTTGCAGCGGTAAATCTCCTTATCTGTTGGCACCAGCTCCTCTGTCTGTCCTACGATGCAGCATCCGACGTCTTCCATCATCTGCTCGATTTTATCTTTAGTGCAGTCGACTGTGAAGCCAGGGATGGATTCCAATTTGTACAGAGTATCTCCCGTCAATTGGAGAGCACGACCGGAGATCATAGGGACCTTGAGACCTAAAGCAGCAAGTGCAGGAGCCAAGACAAGACTCACTTTGTTTCCGACACCTCCTGTGCTGTTTTCATCTACCATCCGATGGCGCCACTCGGGTCTCCAGCAAAACACATGACCCGAGGAGGTCATATTTGCTGTTTCTTCCGAATTCACTTTCTTGGAGCTCTCATTGTAATTAGCCAGGGAAACATCAGTTATGATTGCCAAATTGTTCATTCTGGAGATCAGCGACGAGTTTTGTAACATGATATTGTCCACTTTAGAGCTCTTGTAGTCGTGATAAAACTTTTCCATATCCTTATAATCTAAATGGTTATAATGTCCAAATCTGCACATTGACTGTTCAGAAAAGAAATTCAGCGTGGCTACGTTGAAATTATCTGAGGGATTCACTTCTCTCTGATCGTAACTCTGAGGCTTAGTTTCATCCAGAAAGTTAGTCTTTGAAGTACTGTCTCTGCCTGAAGCTCCTTTACTAGCATCACCTGTTACGCTTCTAAGCCATTCTTCGGAATTCTTCTTTCTTAAATCCCCACTTTCTATAAACGATTCGAGTGTGGCTATGTGTTTCGTAAAAATCTCTCCGACTTCCCCGGTAACGACGAAGGGCACTTTGTATCTATGATGAATGGACACCTCTTCTTTACTCGGACCACTCTGCGAAACGTAAACTCTGTTTCGTTCCCCCTCATTACCACTCGTTACTCTGCCTTTGCGATAATTGTCCATGACGCATTTTGCTGACGGCGAGGAATAGAATACCTTTCGTGTGGATCTCTCTTCAGATCGTGCCAGACTTGTATACCTAGGTATTTTTAAGTGCAAAGCGTACTGTATAGTCTCATAGCTCTCTGATCTGTGTGATTGTTCTTCACAGTTCCTAGACATGTCACCAGCGACATAGACACTCTGCCATGCATCACCAGTAGTTGCGTGGTCAAAGGCATTATCTGCGCTATCTCTACGATTCTTGATTTTCAGTAGCAGATCCACATTTTTATATGCGTTGCCTTTCTCTTTTTCTTTTCCATGTTTACAATCTAACTTAACACTATCAAGATCATCTTTTTCACTGACAAATTCAACATTTAAACTATTGCATTGTCTATTGAGTTCGGTTTTACTATCCTTGAACTGATCAATAAACTTATCAATTTGAGAAGCCACTTCAGCTCTCATCTCAGTATTTTGTGCGGCTATTTCAGCTTTCAAATCATCTTTTTGAGAAACTATCTCCGTTCTCAACTCATTATTTTGTGCGGCCATTTCGGCTTTCAAGTCACCTTTTTGAGAAACTATCTCAGTCCTCAACTCATTATTTTGTGCGGCCATTGCGGCTATCATTTCATCTAATGTACTATTTTGTGTCGCTATTTCGGCTTTCATATCTTTCATATCAGTCATCAGCGTAGTCATAATGGTTTTCCTATCAGTCATCAGCGCAGTCATATCGGCTTTGAAGCTATTTATCAACTTTACTAATTCATCCATACTTCTAGTGAAAGGCATTCAATTAAATTAATCCCACTTCTGACACCAAATGTTGCGGATCACAAAAATGGATAGCCACTGAACGTGAGTATTAAAAGCTATATTTCAAAACCAAATTCAATACAAGGTAAATTGTTACAAAGGAAATATGGATGAAGTATCTTATTAACAAATCAACTATTAACATGCACAAGTCATCAATCTTCCTGCGTAGAGCACACAATATCAGCTCTGTGTATTTTACTAAATACTACCTTTTACTTGATTTACCAGGTCACCCGAAGATCTTCACTCGTAAACCAATTCTCGTCCTGTGCTAATAACTTTTCACACACTAGCCGAACAAAAAGACAGTCCGTGTAGACATTCGAAGTTAGCCATAAAAGTTCCCACTTTTATACTTCCGCGTATACACAACACATCAAGTTACTTCTTGATACTTAACGATAAAAGATCCCACTTTTATCCTTCCGCGTATACACAACACATCAAGTTACTTCTTGATACTTACGCGCACTGTCTCAGAACAGCTCACCGTCCATTTTCGAACTCTCCGACCGTTACAATACAACGACCGTTACAATACAAAACCGTTAACGCTCCACTCTTCTTCTCCAAATTCTCCCAACGTTCTTATTCGTTGGCTGAAACTTTTTGCTTTCGGTTGCCAGATTCCTTCTGTCGTAACACTATGCACAACTAAAGGTTAAAAGAAAAGTAATGACGACGAAAGTAGACAACAATGTTTCATAAACTGCTGAAGGAATAATATTGCTGGAAAAAAAAAAGTTTTTCCGTGGGTGGTTTGTGTCTGCCCGTTATATGCTAGGTATTACAGTCGCTCAGAAAAGTGTCCGAACACTACGGTTGATTACAGAATTCAAAAAATATCTGGCAACGATTTTTTTAGAAATTAGCGATCTGGCAACCTTCGTGTCACGTGATTACAGAATTCAGGAAAAATATCTGGAGCGTGTACAGCAGCTGTACACGTTCCAGTTACCGTTCACGGCAAATTGGAGCGTGTGCATTTACTGCACACGCTCCAGTTTGCTGTGAACGGTAACTGCATACGCTCAATATTTCCGTGAGTGAGCCCACACGATCTAGGTCTTTGTGAGCTCACACGATCCAATGTGCTGTGAACATTAACCGCAACCGCTCCAGTTTGCTGTGAACGGTAACTGCACACGCTCAATATTTCCGTGAATGAGCCCAAACGATCTAGGTCTTTGTGAGCTCACACGATCCAATGTGCTGTGAACATTAACCGCAACCGTTCCAGTTTGCTGGGACCGGTAACTGCACACGCTCAATATTTCCGTGAGTGAGCCCACACGATCTAGGTCTTTGTGAGCTCACACGATCCAATGTGCTGTGAACATTAACCGCAACCGTTCCAGTTTGCTGTGAACGGTAACTGCACACGCTCAATATTTCCGTGAGTGAGCCCACACGATCTAGGTCTTTGTGAGCTCACACGATCCAATGTGCTGTGAACATTAACCGCAACCGCTCCAGTTTGCTGTGAACGTTAACTGCACACGCTCCATATTCATTGCATTATATATTCATACGCATTATATATATTAAAAAATATCCGAACACTATGGGTGATTACAGAATTCAGAAAAAATATCTTTCAACGTTTTTTTTAGAAATTAGTGATCTGGCAACCTTCGTGTCACGTGACAATGGATCACGTGACACGAAGGTTTCCAGATCACTAATTTCTAAAAAATCATTGCCAGATATTTTTTCTAAATTCTGTAATCAACCAAGGTGTTCGGATAGTTTTTTGAGCGACTGTACCAATAAATATCAACGGCCAATTCATCCAATCACCTAATTGTGCTTTAAAAATATGAAACTAATGCAACTTATAATGTTTAATATCATATACATTTATTTGCTTTCTGGCTTTGTGAACTAGATAACCAGATGATTCTGTTATCGTTTTGTTCAATTTTACGTTTATTTGTTAATTTTTTTGTTATCTTTTTTTCCCCTCATATTATTTAATCTAAATAAATATTGTAACTATTATATTTCCTGCAGACAAGCTATATGGCTGTGTGGGACAACTGTAAATCGTTCTGTTATTATGAGAAAAATAAAGATTCATTTATTATTTTATTATTCATTATTATGAGAAAAATAAAGATTCATTTATTATTTAAAAAAATTCCTTCTGATTTTCTTTCGCAGGTGGCGCCATCTATGATCAGCAATGACAACCTTTCGTTATTAACTAGAATTAGATGCTTCAATTGGAAGTCACTCACGCTAAAGCGTTACTAATGAAATAATCATTCAATACTAAATACACAGACGTGTCAAAAGATAATCCCTGTATTTACTCTTGACAGCTGAAGGAAGTCAGATATTTGAAAACTGTTACGAGAGGAAAAATAAGAGATGAATTTACGAGTGGATCGGAAACAAAATATGAACTACAAAAGACATTAGAAAGTTCGAGAATAAGAGAAAGTTAAGAATGGATATAGGGCAATGTGACACGAGGCGAGGCCTGAAATCTGGAGAGGAGGGTTGGGTTGTTTTACCTCTGAGCGGCACTTTTTTGCACACCATGGGCTAAATGGCCAGGTCACATTGACCCCGAAGGCTCAGAGAAGGTTGGGGGAGGGGACCCACTGGAACAGCTGTTGGGAGACAGATGGTAGCCTGCCGTCAAGGCCATCCAGCGTGTTCTTTAACGTGCACAGGGTATGGCTCTCCCACACACGGTGCCACGGCTTAACGTCCCATCCGACGGACGGCGGCCTTTCCAAGCCCATCGGTGTCCCCTACTAACCGTGGGTAGGGCGGGGGGAATTTTGCGGAGATAAATCTCAACGCTGACCCAGCTGGGACTCGAACCTGGGAACTACAGATTACGAGCCTGGCACGCTACCGACTGAGCCACCCCCGCCCCTGGAGAGGAGGGAAACAGATAGGAAGGACATAAAAGTGAACTGATGTTTTAAGACCACAAGGGATTGTTTTGGAAGCATGTAATATGTATGAGAGAAAGGGGAAGAAGGAAGAATTGTCAAGCGAAATGCGTGATATATGGAGGGGGGGGGGGTGAGAGAGGAAGTGAATAAAAGATGAAGTGAATATTTTACGATTTACAGAACATATTTCGAGCATATTGATTCCATTTTGAAAGCTTTTGAATGCTGCAGTTTAATGGAAGTCAGAAAGGAATGTTTCGTGGAGCAGTGGGTGCCAAAGCAAAAGAAGTAAGTCACGCGGTGCTAGAGGTGTGAGGAACGAGAGGCTGAAATCTGGTGGCAGATGTATAAATGCCGATGGATAATAGTCATGCAGACTTTGATTCATGGCTTCCGACTTCTGATGTTTTTAGTGATATTTGAAATAGTTCTCAAGACTGTCACTTAAGTGACCAGGAAAGCAATTTTGTATAAAAAAAATTCGCATTGAAATAAATACGTTATGTGTAAAATAACGAGAAGAACGCTTATCGGCTCTGGCGTCCTGCCCACGGTCAGTAGGGGACACCGATGGGCTTGAAAAGGCCGCCGTCCGGTGGATGGGACGTTAAGCCGTGGCCCCGTGTGCGGGAGAGCCATACCCTGTGCACGTTAAAGAACACGCTGGATGGCCTTGACGGGAGGCTACCATCTGTCTCCCAACAGCTGTTCCAGTGGGTCCCCTCCCCCAACCTTCTCTGAGCCGTCAGGGTCCATGTGACCTGGCCATTTAGCCCATGGTGTGTAAAGATGTAAAACAATTCAATCCAATTGGCTCTGGCGCATATGGGAATCTCGTATTCGAAGAAAACGAAGTTTTTCGCTTGCCTACTTTTTTCACTTCTTAAAAGTTTCAATTTGATTTAATGGATGATGTGGAAAATGAAAATAGTAGTGCTTTATTAGTAATTATAAAACATGAGAAGTGTTTGTATTTTATTTTTTTTTAATTTTAAAAAGTTGGTTTTCTCAAACACTTTTTTTTATTGGGGGGGGGGGGGGCTCAGTCGGTAGCGCGCCAGGCTCGTACTCTGTAGTTCCCAGGTTCGAGTCCCAGCTGGGTCAGCGTTGAGATTTATCTCCGCAAAATTCCCCGCCCTGCCCACGGTCAGTAGGGGACACCGATGGGCTTGGAAAGGCCGCCGTCCGTCGGATGGGACGTTAAGACGTGGTCCCGTGTGCGGGAGAGTCATACCATGTGCACGTTAAAGAACACGCTGAATGGCCTTGACGGGGGGCTACCATCTGTCTCCCAACAGCTGTTCCAGTGGGTCCCCTCCCCCAACCTTCTCTGAGCCGTCGGGGTCCATGTGACCTGGCCATTTAGCCCATGGTGTGCAAAAAAGTGCCGCTCAGAGGTAAAACAACCCAACTCAAACTCTTTTCAGAATAATGGGTAGATTATTGCTGTCAGTGGAATCTCTCTTGAAACTCTGCCAAATTTCTGCCATAAACAGTTCACTTGCAGCATTCTTTAAAAGCTTCGTCGTTTCCATATTTAGTAATTTCTAATTATCTAAACATTTGAGGAATGAGAATTATAATAATTCATTAGTACCCATCGAACTAAAAAATAACTTTCCCATTTTCTCTTAAAACACATCAATTGTATTTCTCACTCACCCTGGGCTTAAGGGAGTCAACTCATTGCTGCCAACGGAAACTTCATGATAGTCCCTTCCATCACCAAAATTTAAAATTTCAAGCATAAATGCATCATTTGCAACGTTCGTTAAAATGTTTGGAATTATCGATTTTTCCAACGTTTGAGGACTCAGTTATAGCTTTTGAGATATTCGGAAAGAAAAATTGCAATAGCTCATCAATGCCTCTCGAACTCAAAAGGAATTTTAATTTATCTTTAAAATAAATAATTATCTCTTAAAACACAAAAGTTGCTTCCCCCCCCCCCTGGGGATAAGGGGTCAACTCATTGTTGCCATAAAAGCCTCATGATCTTCATATTCCACCACTAAAATTGCATATTTCAAGCCTAACCACATCGTTATAATATTCGTTTTAAATATTCGAATTTTCAACCTTTCAACCATTAGGAGGCGCAGTTATAGATTTTGGAAGATTCGGAAAGTTCATATCGTAATATTTCATTAGGACCTATCCAACCATAAAAAAAAAAAATTTTAAGTTTATCTCTAAAAGCGAACAATTATCTGTTAAACAAAAAAATTACATTTTACCACCCACCTGGGTCTAAGAGGACAATTCATTGCTGCCATTGGAAACTTCGAGACTTTCCCATTCCACCACCAAAATTTCAAATTCCTTTTTCTACCGTTAGAGGGCGCAATTAAGCTTTTGGGAAATTCGGAAAGTGCATATCGAAATATTTCATCAATACTTATCCAACACAAAAAGAATTTTTAATTTATCTCAGTAAACAAAAAAGTTCGATGTCTACTGACGACAAAGCAGAGATTTAACTCGTTTCTTTTTTTGAAAATGAGGGAAAAAAAGATAACCGAAGCGAATATATGAATTATTATCTGACAAAAACTGAGTTTCTCCTATGAATGGAGCGAATCAACGGCATCCTTATAACGTGTCAGGTGCTCTTATCACCGAACTATCATGGGTTGCACACCATGGACTAAAATGACCGGGTTGCATGGACCCCGAAGGCTCAGAGAAGGGTTGGGGGAGAGGACCCACTGGAACAGCTGTTGGGAGACAGATGGTAGTCTCCTGTCAAGGCCATCCAGCGTGTTCTTTAACGTGCACAGGGTATGGCTCACCCGCACACTGAGCCACGGTTTAACGTACCATCCGACAGACGGCGGCCTTTCCAAGCCCATCGGTGTCCCCTACTAACCGTGGGCAGGGCGGAGAATTATTGCGGAGATAAATCTGAACTCTGGACCCAGCTGGGACTCGAACCTGGCAAATACAGATTACAAGCCTGGCGCGCTACCACAGATTACAAGCCTGGTGCGCTACCGACTGAGCCACCGAACTATCACGAGTAATTCATTTTTAAGCGAATTGTGATTCTATCGTAGGTTCGTATCCCACTCGGGATCAGCTCGAGTTAAAATGGCACCCGGGGCAAATTTTACTTTCAACGCTTCCTACTGTTTTAAAAATATATATAAATTTCACATTGAATAGCTCATGGCGTTTCGGGAAACTGCCTGGTCAGCTGATATAACCAAACACGGATAGAATTAAGTGGGATCATCACGCCCAACCGATCACTAAAGTACCCACAGATACAGAGTGAACCGACCACATGTCTGCCAACGATGACGTGACACACGTCCGCCCGTTCTTCACTCGGAATTACGGGGGCGGGGGTGGCTCAGTCGGTAGCGCGCATGGCTCGTAATCTGTAGTTCCCAGGTTCGAGTCCCAGCTGGGTCAGCGTTGAGATTTATCTCCGCAAAATTTTCCGCCCTGCCCATGGTCAGTAGGGGACACGGAGGGGCTTGGAAAGGCCGCCGTCCGTCGGATGGGACGTTAAGCCGTGACCCCGTGTGTGGGAGAGCCATACCCTGTGCACGTTAAAGAACACGCTGGATGGCTTTGACGGGAGGCTACCATCTGTCCCCCAACAGCTGTTCCAGTGGGTCCCCTTCCCCAACCTTCTCTGAGCCTTCGGGGTTCATGTGACCTGGCCATTTAGCCCATGGTGTGCAAAAAAGTGCCGCTCAGAGGTAAAACAATCCAATCTCTTGATTTCGTCGGGGCGGGGGTGGCTCAGTCGGTAGCGCGCCAGGCTCGTAATCTGTAGTTTCCAGGTTCGAGTCCCAGCTGGGTCAGCGTTGAGATTTATCTCCGCAAAATTCCCCGCCCTGCCCACGGTCAGTAGGGGACACCGATGGGCTTGGAAAGGCCGCCGTCCGTCGGATGGGACGTTAAGCCGTGGCCCCGCGTGCGGGAGAGCCATACCCTGTGCACGTTAAAGAACACGCTGGATGGCCTTGACGGGAGGCTACCATCTGTCTCCCAACAGCTGTCCAGGGGGTCCCCTTCCCCAACCTTCTCTGAGCCTTCGGGGTTCATGTGACCTGGCCATTTAGCCCATGGTGTGCAAAAAAGTGCCGCTCAGAGGTAAAACAAGCCAACCCAACTCGGAATTACGGCTATTATATAATATGATGATGCTTATTCACCCTGCAGGAGAATATACGATTACATTGCTATTTTTTAACCCAGATAAGAAAGAAAGACAATCATCATATTTACAAATTGAAGCAGTATATTTA
This sequence comes from Ryuthela nishihirai, assembly GCA_038380435.1. Classification (NCBI taxonomy): domain Eukaryota; kingdom Metazoa; phylum Arthropoda; class Arachnida; order Araneae; family Heptathelidae; genus Ryuthela; species Ryuthela nishihirai. Next base: position 9,814 of record JAWZYU010000442.1, on the reverse strand, counting down.
TTAGCATATATATATGTATATTTTCTCACTTTAGGAGAAAAAATATACGTAGCCACAATGAACAGAGCTATTTCAATGTCACAACTGTTGCCACAAAGTGCTCCAAATACACTGCATGCAAAACGTGACACTTATTAGGTTCCAGATGAGAATATGTTATTATCGGTACATCACAAATATATAGAGATGTATAAAATCACTCGGGGTGGTGTGTTGCATTAGGGGGAGAACTGATGAACGTACGTGGGCTGAAGACACTGGAAAGAAGGGTCAGAGCACTGGGGTCAAACGGCGTCATCACCCACAGCTGTTGTGACTGTCGTGTACCTCGTTGGAGCGTGGGCTCGAGCTTTCTGACCTGTTGAGATAAAAAGAAAGGCAGAATTTACAGGTTATTCAAAGAAAAAAGAAATTTAATTTTTACATTTACACCGGCCGCTCATTAAGAAAAAATTAAGAAATATGATATTATGATATACAATGATATATATATGTTACGATAAAAGTGAATAATCCAGCGACTATGCATAATCGCCTGTTATTATGCATAATCACCAATCATGTTGGTAAGTGTGATAAATTTCACTAAATTTCTCACTTTTACCGGCGATTATGTATAATTCCCAAATGAATTTGGTAAGTTTGATATATTCCCCGAGTTATAGGGTAAAAACCGTAAGAAACGCAATCTGACCTCTGAGAAACCAAAAAAGGTGGAAAAGGTGAAATAGACACTTTCCACCCATAAAATGTAAGGTAACAGGAATCCGTCGTCCGAATTATAAAAAATCCCCCCCCCCCCCAAGAAAAAGCCAAGTGAGAACGAAATAGTAAAAAGACGCCAAAGGTAATCCTAGACTGGCGATTATGCATAATGTCATATGTAAATATGATAAATCGTGTTTAATTAATCTAATTTACCGGACATTATGCATAATCGCCAGTCTAGGATTAACATGACCGTCTTTACGAATTCGTTCTCACTGGGCTTGAACTTAAAAAGCCCCAAAACTTAAAAAGTTTTGGGGCTTTTTTTATATTCGGACGACGGATTCCTGTTTTAGACTTTACATTTCAGGGGTGGAAAGTGTCTTTTTCCCCTTTTCTGTCTCTTTTGGTTTCTCAGAGGCCAGATTGCGTTTCTCACGGTTTTTACCCTACAACTCGGGGAATATATCAGACTTACCAAATTCATTTGGGAATTATACATAATCGCCGGTAAAAGTGAGAAATTCTGGCATATTTATCAAATGTACCAACTTCATTTGGGAATTATGTATAATCGCAGGTAAAAGTGAGAAATCTAGCGAAATTTATCAAATTTTTGGTGATTATGCATAATCGCCGGATTAATCACTTTTACCGTAACATATATACGTTGAAAATAAGCTCATTTCTTCCAATATTTTGATAACATTTTTGGGTGCATAACTTAACGATTTTATCAATTATAATAAAAATAATACCCCCTCAAGCAGCTGCTTGCCACAGAGGTCTGACAGGAGCCTGTCAGTTTATATGCCATAGTAGAAGGTCTGAGAGGATGACAGGACGTTTTTGTTTTTTAATCGTTTTCTCTTGATTTCTTAAAAATATAGTTTTTTATTTCAAGTCATTTCTTCCCAGAAAGGTATGTTTTCATACCTTTCTGAAACTATCATTAGGCAGAAACATCTTGTATAAGGAAAGATTGCATTGATGCAAAATTATAGACTCATGGATAGGGCACCTAAAGTGTTGAACATAAAGAGCAAACGTACAGTCGCTCAAAAAAGTATCCGAACACTATAGTTGATTAGAGAATTCAGAAAAAATATCTGGCAATGATTTTTTTAGAAATTAGTGGTCTGGCAACCTTCGTGTCACGTGACACGAAAGTGGTCTGGCAACCTTCGTGTCACGTGACACGAAGGTTGCCAGACCACTAATTTCTAAAAAAATCATTGCCAGATATTTTTTCTGAATTCTCTAATCAACTATAGTGTTCGGATACTTTTTTGAGCGACTGTACACTGTAAAAAAGTGTGAGAACTAAAACGTGAGATAAGGCCATGTTTAGATACCATTTTCATATTAATTAACTATAGTCATATTACGGTGAAGCTAAATTAAACTTAAATTTCGATTTGCCTTTATAATACGGGGCGGGGGTGGCTCAGTCGGTAGCACGCCAGGCTTGTAACCTGTAGTTCCCAGGTTCGAGTCCCAGCCGGGTCAGCGTTGAGATTTATCTCCCCAAAATTCCCCGCCCTGCCCACGGTCAGTAAGGGACACCGATGGACTTGGAAAGGCCACCGTCCGCCGGATGAAACGTTAAGCCGTGGACCCGTGTGCGGGAGAGCATACCCTGTGCACGTTAAAGAACACGCTGGATGGCCTAGACGGGAGGCTACCATCTGTCTCACAACAGCTGTTCCAGTGGGTCCCCTTCCCCAACCTTCTATGAGCCTTCGGGGTCCATGTGGCCTGGTCATTTAGCCCATGGTGTGCAAAAAAGTGCCGCTCAGAGGTAAAACAACCCAAACCAAAGCCTATATAATACATGTGTTCACTGCAATACAAAAGAGTGCTGCAGACGAAGCCATGCACAATGTGCACAGTTTGCATCTAAAAACTTTTTTTATGTATCGTTTTGTTATTTATTCTGAAATGCAATCTGTTGGACGCGGTAGTTATAACGAGTTATCAAAAAATATCTTTTTTAATATACAGTCGCTCAAAAAAATATCCGAACACTCTGTTTGATTACAGAATTCAGAAAAAATATCTGACAACGATTTTTTTTTAGAAATTAGTGAAGTGGCAACCTTCGTGTCACGTGACACGAAGGTTGCCACACGTGACACGAAGATATAAAGTATTAGCTAGGAGAAATATATTTTATATACATATATATATATTGCTAGTAATATATATATCCCAGAATGTTAGTAAGTGTAATAGAGACAAAAAAAATTACTAAACTTACTTATATTTCGTGCATTTCTACAAGAATGTTTTTAAAGACTTGTAAAAAGGAGAGGCAATATTATAATACAGTCGCTCAAAAAATATCCGAACACTCTGGTTGATTACAGAATTCAGAAAAAATATCTGATAACGATTTTTTTTAGAAATTAGTGATGTGGCAACCTTCGTGTCACGTCACGTCACACGAAGGTTGCCACATTACTAATTTCTAAAAAAATAGTTGTCAGATATTTTTTCTGAATTCTGTAATCATCCAGAGTGTTCGGATATTTTTTTGAGCGACTGTACATTGATTCAATAGAAAAAAAATAGGTTGGAGAGTGGGTAGGACATAGTATGTTTAAAAAAAACGTGAAAGGATTTTTCTTTGGTATTGTGTTGTATTATAGTTGTTTTCTATTTCATATTTTATGCATTTTCTTTCGTTATAAAAATATTGTGAAATATTGGTACTAAACGTATGGAAAAGATAAAAAAAAGTGTCCTAATAGTGATCGAACAGAACAATTGCCTAGGCAGTGGGGGGGGGGGGGGTGAATAATTGAATTTTCCCAAAATTTACATATTGATCATATAATTTATGTTAAACAATACGAGTTGTATCAAAAAATTAAGGTTTTTGTTTTCCCTTAATTAAATATAATCTTGATTTTCTTTTATTATTAATACGAAAAAAATATATTTTTCTTTACATATAGTTTTAAAAATAGGTTTCACTATTTCCATATTATCTTCGGACATCCTTAGTTGTATATCATGACATGAAGTATGCACAATTTCTGCATTCGAAATCGCACTCATTAATAAACAGTTTGACCTCATTAATGGTTATATTATATTTTGGCGGGGGTGGCTCAGTGGGTAGCGCGCCAGGGTCGCAATCTGTAGTTCCAAGGTTCGAGTCCCAGCTGGGTCAGCGTTGAGATTTATCTCCGCAAAAATTCCCCGCCCTGCCCACGGTCAGTAGGGGACACCGATGGGCTTGGAAAGGCCGCCGTCCGTCGGATGAGATGTTAAGCCGTGGCACCGTGTGCGGGAGAGTCATACCCTGTGCACGTTAAAGAACACGCTGGATGGCCTTGACGGGAGGCTACCATCTGTCTCCCAACAGCTGTTCCAGTGGGTCCCCTCCCCCAACCTTCTCTGAGCCTTTGGGGTCCATGTGACCTGGCCATTTAGCCCATGGTGTGCAAAAAAGTGCCGTTCAGAGGTAAAACAACCCAACCCTCATTAATGATTAATAATTTCTATTTTGAAACATTGATTTCCTTTTCTGCTCCGTTCCCACCCCGAAAGAATTTTGCTTTTTCTCGAGGCAATTTTTGCCCTCCCCCTAGAATATTATGACCGACTCTTCTTGTTCTTCGTATATTAAAGTAGACGCTTTATTCCCATGATTGTTTTTTTTCGGACATAATGGACATTTGGACACTAAACGGGACCTACTCAACAGTTTCCTCATTCATAGGGGCGGGGTTGCTCAGTCGGTAGCGCGCCAGGCTCGTAATCTGTAGTTCCCAGTTTCATAGTTTAGTGGTAGCTGCTACGGACACTGTTGTGAGAATTGCATTTCGCATGAACATCATTCTGGCATTAACATGATGAATCGATACGGTGGAGGTTGACTCAGTGAGTAGCGTGTCAGGCTCGCTACCTTCATTTCCCAGGTTCGAATCCACTTCTACCAGTGTTGAGATTTATTATCTGCTTTCGGTCAAAAAAGAGGTCACTTATGGGTTTGGAAAGGCCGTCGTGGTCCCTGATACGGTAGAGCCATACCCTGTGCAAGTTACAGAACACGCTGGATGGCCTTAACGAGAGGCTACCATATGTCTCGTAACAGTTGTCCAGTGTGTTCCCGTTCTCCCTAACCTCCTCAGAGCCCTTGGGGTCCTTGTGATCTGGTCATGTAGCCCATTATGGGCAAAAGCGTGCCTCTCAGAGGTAAAACAACCCAACGAATACGCCATGGTCATTATAGTAACTTTCTTTTGTACAGTCACTCAAAAAAATATCCGAACACTATAGTTGATTAGAGAATTCAAAAAAATATCTGGCAGCGATTTTTTTAGAAATTAGTAATCTAGCAACTTTCGTGTACGCACACGAAGGTTGTCAGATCACTAATTTCTAAAAAAATCGTTGCCAGATATTTTTTCTGAATTCTGTAATCAACCATAGTATTCGGATATTTTTTTGACCGACTGTACTGATCTACAATCAATCTTTATTTTCTTTCAACATTATCATATTTTACACAAAAAAATTTCTTTAATTTTGGAAACTTCCTATCCCCAAGAGGTGTGTTCGCATGTGGTTTAGTGTTCTCGTTATTACACTGTTAGATACGTAGCAGATTTACTATCAGACTATACAAAAAAAATTCAGAGCTGAAAATTAGGTACAAAATTACAAGTTTATTTGCAATCATTGTTGAAGTTAATTTTATGTTGCAATTTCAAATAATTTAGGGAACATTAATAGAATTTTAATATTTTCGCAACATGTATTTCTTCAATTATTTCAATACATTATAATCATAATTTAGATATTGCATAGAACGCAAAACTTCTTCTCCTACTGACTAGGATTAAAGGAGGGTTTCCCAAACTTGGGAAACCGGGTTTTTTTTTTTTTCGCTACGTTTCTTGGGGCCCCAAAAGTATAAATACACATGCAAAAACAATGAAAGGAAATAAAGACAATATGAAATACCGGATGAGAACCAGTTGTATCTTGTCGCTTCATTAATGTCGAGCGATAATAAAAGGATCGTGCAATTAAATTAAAAAATTGAATAAAAAAATTAATTAAAAAAAAAACCTTAACTGGCATAGTGGTTAGCGACTGTTCCAGCAAGGCAAACTTTGTGTGTTGTGTTAGCTCTAACTGAGGCAGTGGTCAGCAGTGACTTCGGTCGTAGTAGGGCATGTCCTTGTATGAGAAGGCCTGTAAAACGCTAGGAGTCGCTTCCGGGATTCTTCTCTGTCCTATATGTCGCAAATCAAAAAAAAAATATTTCTATATTTTCCAATAAGAGTAATTTTTTTTTCCAAGGTGCAGTATTTGTCGTTACAAAAAGACCAAACATTTTTTTAAAACCAAGAATTGACTTTTTTTTTCTTTATCAAGGGCGAGTTTTTTTTTTAAATCAAGGACCATTCATATTTTTTGCTAAGGACCAATACCCTGTAGCCAACCACACTTTGGGAAAAAATGGATTACCGAAAACTTTGTTTTCCTGCGCTTCTTAGCACAAATAAAGGCGTAGTAGTTGGAATTCGACTAAGTTTAATGCTATTTAGCTTTGCTACTTAGGTTGCAAGGTATTAGGGAACCGGAAGAAAAGAGTATTATTTTTTCTGAAATGCCTTTCTACACTAAGAGGTCTTTATGCATCTCAGTGCGCTGCGTTTGGTTCTGTTCTCAGACGAAAAGGAAAGAACAAAAGCTTTTACCTTCCACGTTTGCCTGTAAAACGTAATCTGCCTTTAAAATGCTTTTCTATACTTGGCGTTTCTTAGAGGGAACAAAGTATTTGTTTTCGCATGAAGTTCGGTTTAAAGAACAGAAAGTATTTAAAGAAAAAGAGAGCAGAAGAGAGGACGCAAACTCTGAGCCCGGGAGGATAAAAGAATTCAAGGGCACTCTTACAGACAGTGGTATTAACTTAATGCAAAATGCAAATCAATGAAACAACATGCAAAGAACATGAAAAGTATCTTAGTGATTTGTCGAACTGTGAAACCAGGCTGTTCTTTGCGCGAATTAAATTTATGTTTTTAATAAAGAAAAAAGTTAAATATAACAAGTTTGGAAAATGCTTTTGGACATTTGTGTGAAACGGTTTTTTCACAGCCAATCAAAATGGATTTTATCTAGAAAGGTTATTTTTATGGTTTGGTTTGTGCATCAAGATATATTCTGATAATCATTTCATCCGGGTAAGATACAAGGAAATAATAAGAGCACTAATTGTTGTACTGGACATGTTATATACTGAGTTATAAAATGTCCAAAATATATAAGTATATCCCTATAAGATTAATTAAAAAAGAAGATCAGCTATAATTTTCACCACATCTTTTGCTCTTTTTACCAGTTTAAAAATATCTTTTACAAGGATCTTTCACTGATCTCCACTTTACAATGTAATAAAAAAAAGAAATAAATTATTCTCAAGCATCTGCTTGACACAGAGGTGTGACAGGAACCTGTGAGTATAATACACCCATAGAGAAGATCTGTGATGAAGGCGAAAGCTCAGCATTAAAGACAATGCAAGAAAGAAAACATCCATGCCCCGTACTCGAGTCTCATGCCCCTTACTCGAGTCTCTTTGATCAATAGTACGCCAACCACTCGTCCACAGGTGACGGCGTGACCTTATGCTGAAAAGCTGCAGATGGATTAAACCTCCACATCAAGAATTCTAGCCGAGGAGAATATTTTTTTTACCCTAGTGTTTTCTATCCAGCAGAAGTTTGGTTTGTTTTACCTCTGAGCGGCACTTTTTTGCACACCATGGGCTAAATGACCATTATTTCTGTTTTGGATAGGAAGGTAAGTTTTTTGGGTTTTGTGGTAGCGTTGGCTCTATGTTTGTCGGCATCACGCTAGGCTCGTAATCCGCAGTTCTCAGGTTCGAGTCCTACCTGTGCCAGCGTGAAGATTTATCTACGTTAAATCCACACCCTGCCTTCGGTGAGAAAGGGGACACCGATGAGCTTGAAAAGGCTGCCATCTCTCCGACGGAAAGCTAAGCCATATGCAGAAGAGCCATACCTTGTGCACGTTAAAGGGGCTCCTTCCTAGCAGCTGTCCTCCCCCATACAAACTTCTCCGAGCCCTTAGAATCCCCGATGAGCTTGGAAATGCAGCCGTCCGTTGGATGGGACGTAAAGCGGTCATGCCATGTGTGTTGGGTCGGGTTGTTTTACTTCTGAGCGACACTTTTTTGCACACCATGGGCTAAATGGCCAGGTCACATGGACCCCAAAGGCTCAGAGAAGGTTGGGGGAGGGGACCCACTGGAACAGCTGTTGGGAGACAGATGGTAGCCTCCCGTCAAGGCCATTCAGCTGTTCTTTAACGTGCGCAGGTTATGGTTCTCCCGCATACGGGGACACGGCTTAACGTCTCATCCGACGGACGACGGCCTTTCCAAGCCCATCGGTGTCCCCTACTGACCGTGGGCAGGGCGGGGAATTTTTGCGGAGATAAATCTCAACGCTGACCCAACTGGGACTCGAACCTGGGAACTACAGATTACGAGCCTGGCGCACTACCGACTGAGCCACCCCGCCCCATGCCATGTGTGGGAGAGCCATAACAGCTGTCAAGTGAGCTCCTTTCTCCCAATCTTCTCTGAGCCTTTTGGGTCGCTGTGACCTGGCCATTTAGCCTATTGTGTGAAAAAAAGTGCCGCTCAGAGGTAAAACAACCCCACAATCCTCGGGGTCCTTGTGATCTAACCATTTAGCCAATGGTATGCAAAAAAATGCCGAACAGAGGCAAACAACTCAATTTTTAGGTTTGCATTTTTCCTTCCTATTTTGGGGCGAGGGTGGCTCAGTCGGTAGCGCGCCAGGCTCGTAATCTGTAGTTCCCAGGTTCGAGTCCCAGGTGGGTCAGCGTTGAGATTTATCTCCGCAAAATTCCCCGCCCTGCCCACGGCCAGTAGGGGACACCGATGGGCTTGGAAAGGCCACCGTCCGTCGGATGGGACGTTAAGCCGTGGCCCCGTGTGCGGGAGAGCCATACCCTGTGCACGTTAAAGAACACGCTGAATGGCCTTGACGGGAAGCTACCATATGTCTCCCAACAGCTGTTCCAGTGGGTCCCCTCCCCCAACCTTCTCTGTGCCTTCGGGGTCCATGTGACCTGGCCATTTAGCCGATGGTGTGCAAAAAAGTGCCTCTCAGAGGTAAAACAACTCAACCCTTCATATTTTACAGCACCCAATGCCAAGGAAGTAAATCATTTATAAAGGAATTCTTTCCTTCGATTTTTCCCTTATATTCCATTTATGTTTCTTATCGTCATCAAAGTTTTCAGAACTTTCCCGGATATGTTTGTTGGCTTCAAAATAAGACTACAAGTTCGAGAAAAGAGCAATTTCATTTATCGACGTAAATATCCAATTTTCCGCCTTTTGAAGTGCAATTCTGGTCTCATCAAACAACCTAACGGTTTACGCTACGTAAAAGCGACGAATGATCGATTGTTTACGCGTCACAATGGAACGTAATCATAAAATAATTGGTTAACAAGTTATGTTCATTAATTATGATGGGCCATTAATTTCGAGAACCTTAGAGCGTTGTTGTTTCCAAACTATTGAAATTAATGGCTGAACGAATTACCTGCCACTAACAATAGTATAATACTAGTAATAAATGTTGTTTTCTAATTGCTAACTTGTGCTGGATTCGGCAGAATGTCGTCCTCATTTTTAAGAGGCAGATTCTATTAATCTTTGAGCTCAAGTCGTGTTTTTATGTGAAGGATTTAACTGTTAAAAAATAGGAATTTCCTGTAGAATAGCTGAGAGTTATTGTAAAATAGAGAACAAAACAGACAGTCAGGCAGACAAAATGGCAGCAGACATATATATAGACAATAGCAGGGAGAGGAGGGAAATAAAAAAAAAAACAAAATAATGTTTAACTCTGTTTATGACACCTTACTTGTCATATTTATAAAAATTGCGTAAAATATTATTATAATTGCGAAATAATACGAAACAAATGAAATGTTAATGAAAAGCCTATTTTAACGTAAAACATGAAGTTTGTTTGTCAAAGCAATATTTGAAGGATGAGACTGAATCCCAGAAATGAGC